>SZWC01006270.1:64540-96096 GCA_023375785.1 Penium margaritaceum | reverse complement strand
AAGGACACCCTCTCCAGGCGGACCAAGCACATCGACATCCGCTATCACTACACGCGCGACCTCGTCGCCAAGGGAGTGGTGGATCTGCAGTACATCACGACCAAACAGATGCTCGCGGACTTCTTGACGAAGCCGCTGGACAGTGACCCGCACATGGCAGGGGCACGGGGCATCGGGATGGTGAGCGCAGCAGACGAGGGCTGAACGGGCGGCCTACTTCACAGGTGGCCGACATCGCTGGGCCCATGGTCACAGCAGGAATCTAGCCGCAGATGGACGCAGGTGCAAGGGAGAGTTTGTTATGTTCTGTGTATGCCCCTGGTCCAATCAGCGGAAGATTTAGACTGGGTATGCACTGCGCTTGTAGCGCAAGTCCCCCAGCGACATGCAAGAGAGGCTGAGAGAGACAAGGCATGCACTGCTCACCCTTGTGGAGTAAGTCCCCTTGGTCTACTCTTGGTAGTCTACCTGGTGCATGCTCCTTAGGACAACTTCCTACAGCCTAGTGGGTGAAGGCGCCATCTCACAAGCGAGAGGTCCGGGGTCAAATCCCGCCAGGACCAACTTTTCTTTGTGACTAGAAAGGGCCAAGGAAGCTTCCTAGAAGCCTCTAAGGTCCAAGGTGGATCAAGCGCCACTTGGCGGTCACAGAGGGTGCCATGTCATCAAAGCTGATGACATTGTCTAGGGTGGCCTTGGGGGGAGGCCCCCTCCAAGGAGCCACTGGGAGCACTGACCAGAGACTATATAAGGCCTGTCATTTGCATGTGATAATACATCATCTCTTACTCTTGAGACTTGGGAGAAAACTAATCCCTTGTTGGCCACCAAGAAAGAGGGTAAAGAACAAGTGCAAGTGCACACTTTGGTGTGTAGCATTGCCAGTTGGGTGAGAGTTTGGAACACTCTCCGGCCACGGTTGGGACAAGCTAAGTGAACCTTTCAGTGTGGAAACACCACTCCGTGGGTGATCTCTACCTTGGTTGAAATACCAAGGGCGGTCGGCGGTTTGCCTGTCGGCGCCGTTTACTCTAGACCGTGGCCAAGTGCGGAGTGACAGGGAGAATCGAGACAAGAAGTTCACAGCAAAGGCTACATCCGCACGCGTGGTCGTGGCGAGATACATCAGAGAGCCAATGACACGAAGATAGTCGGTCACATCAACTATCTCCCCCAACTGTGAAAGATCAAGTGACTTTAGGAGAGACTGTCCTGCAGGCGTCATGGGAGTGGATGCTGTGGGAATGGACATGAGGAGCGGAGCAAAGCGCTCCCCCAGGCTGCGCACGTAGGCAGCCTGATGCACATGCAAGACACGACGAGCACGATCTCGCTCCAACTCCATGCCTAGGAAGACACGAGCCGGTCCCAGGTCCTTCATTTTGTATGCCGCTTGGAGCAGTGACTTGGCGGCGGTCACAACCGCATGATCGGGTGAAGCAATGAGAAGGTCATCCACGTACACAAGAATGGCGATGAGTGGTTTGGTGGGCGGCCCTAGAAAGAGCGCTGGATCCACGGTGCTTCTCTTGTAGCCACCCTTTTCAAGCGTGGCCGTGATCTCTTGGTTCCAACACCGTGGGGACTGTTTGAGGCCATAGAGTGCCTTGCGCAAGCGCCAAACCCGGTTCGTGCCGTCTGAGAAGCCGAGTGGTTGAACCATGTAAATCTCTTCGTCCAACTTGCCATGGAGAAAGGCATTGTTGACATCCATCTGTTCCAGCTCCCAGTCATGCTGGGCGACAAGACTGAGAAGAGCTCTGGCTGTGGTGTAACGACCGACTGGGGCAAAGGTCTCGTCAAAGTCGACACCAGGGATCTGAGAGAACCCTTTAGCGGTGAGGCGAGCTTTGTATCGTTCAACTGTATTGTCTGGGTTCAGCTTGCGACGATACACCCACTTGGCGGCAACTACCTTACGACCCGGTGGGAGATCAACGAGCTCATACACACCATGGTTAGATAGTGCATCAAGTTCGGCCTTCATGGCTTGCTCCCACAGTGGTGAGTCAGAGGCCGTGCGGGCTGCCTGTACAGTCTGTGGCTCAGAAGGAAGAGGAGAGAGGCTAGCGGCAGCAAAGCACGAGGCAACATACCCGGTTACAGAAGAGGACAGAGCAGAGTGGAATTCCTGTTCGACAAGGGAGTAACCAAGGGCAGTGCCGGGGTGTACAACAGACACTGCGGCAGACAGACCAGAGGTGGTGAGACCAAGGGCACGAAGACCAGGGTCACCAGAGACGACAGGGTGCGACTGAGAGGGAAGAGCGCGTAGACGTCCACCACGCGTGTAGGGAGAGACTGGGGGAATGGACGCAGCACGTGCAGAGGACAATGGGGCAGCAGAGCGCTGCACGGCAGGAGGAGAGGAGACAGGATGGGGCTCAGAGGAGATAGGGAGAGGCGGTGAGACTGCACCATGGTTGGGGGAAGAGGATGAGCAAGCAAGAGAGGCGGTAGGGGAGCCAGAGGAACCAGAAGACTGACCGGGAGACTGACTGGGAGAGTCCAATGGTGCCATGGAGGGTGATAGCACCGGAGAAGGAGACGTGGACAGAGGGGAGCTCTGCTTGGCAGAGGGGGCGACAGAGGGAACGGCGGGACGCACCGAGGGGAGAACAGCAGGCCCAGAGGGCAGAGAGCCACCCCCACCCCGAGGAGGCAGGGAGAGAGACCCACCAAAGCGGGGCAAGTCACGCTCAAACAAGTGCTCGAAGAAGAGAGCGTCACGCGACTCAACGACATGACAGCGCGATGGGTCCCAGAACCTCCAGGCTTTGGAGAAGGGGGAGACACCAAGAAAGATGCACAGACGACCACGAGGTGACAGTTTACCGTCCCTTTGGTCAGTGGGCACCCAGACAGAGGCAAGAAAGCCCCAAACGCGTGCAAGACGAAGGTCAGTACGCTGGCCAGTCCAGCGCGCAAAGGGGGTGACAGTGTGAGGAAGAGGGCCGTGGGGAACACGGTTCCAAACCCAGGTCATGTAGGACATGGCCTCAAAGGCAAAGAGGGGTGACTGACCGGATGCAGAGAGCAGGGAACGCACCCCATCGGCAAGGGTGCGGTTCCAGCGCTCAGACACGCCATTTTGCTGGGGGGTGTAGGGAGCAGAGGATTCAGGGCGTACACCACGAGACTCAAGAAAGCGAGACGTGGGTCCAAAGAACTCACCACCACGATCGCTGCGAAAGACGCGTAAGGGTCGAAGACAGGCACGTTCGGCCTGAGGGAGCCAAGACTCCAAGACCTCGGTGACATCACTTTTGTGGCGCAGGGCAAAGACCCAGCGGTAACGTGAGTAGTCATCAGTGAGGCACAGCACATAACGGCCAAGGCCACCAAGGAAATCCTGGGGTAATGGGCCCATGACATCGGCATGGACCAGGTCAAGAGGGTGAGAGGTGGTGGCGTCAGAGGTGGAGAAGGGGGAGCGGTGCATTTTGCCACTGGCACAGTCCAGACAGTTAGACGGGCAAGTAGGAGGGAAAGTGGCAGGGTGAAGGCCGTGAGCAGGCTGGAGACGAAGGAGTCGCTGGATCGCGGCAGTGTGGATGTGGCAGAGACGGCGATGCAGGAGGTCAGCATGAGCGGGCGACAACGAGGGCGCAACATGAACAAGGGCAGAGGCAGCGGAAGACGAGGGCAGAGTGAGTGGGACACGGAACAGACGATCACAGCGCACGCCACAAAGAACAACACGGCCAGAGGAGCGGAGAGAAATGGAGGCAAGGCCGCGACTGGACGAAAAATCCATGCCCTGATCATCAAGGGTGGTCACAGAGAGAAGGCTGACTTCAAGGTCAGGGACATACAAAACATCAGGTAGATAGACAGTACCGCCAGGGCCAACAAAGCGGACGACACCAACGCCTTGGACGGGAAGCAGCTGACCGGAGCCTGTGCGCACAGATTTGACAGACTGAACGGGCCCGATGGACACAAAGGAAGAACGGCAGGATGTCATGTGATGTGTGGCCCCAGAATCAATGATCCAGAGGCCAGGGGATGCACGAGTGGAAGGAAGAACCAAGCAGACAGCCACGGTACCTCACGAAGAGGATGAGGGGACATGACCAAGACGGGACGGGAACGTGTGAGACTGCCAATGCTCAATCCAGGAACGATCATCAGGCAGGTCCCCTTACACACCACCCGAGCCGGAACCACGAAGAGTGACATCCGACTCACAGACAGACACACGTGACTGGGCACTCACACTCTCACCTCCCTGAGAGCGAAGGTGCAGAAGCTCGGCAAGGCGACGTTCGAGATTACGCTCCTTGTCTCGACGATCAGAGGAACGATCAGAAGACCAGTCAGACGCACGGTCGGAGTAGTGACCATCGTCACAGCTCCAGTGAGGAACGGAGTAGTGTGAGGATGGGGGGCCGTAGTATGGAGGACCAGACGGTGGTGGGACCCAGCTCCAAGGACTGGGCGGCGGTGGCGTCTGCTGGAGAGAGGCAACGGTAGTTGTCGGGGCTGATGAGGAAGATGTGGACGATGAGACTGCCGTGGCAGCAACAGCTGTGGAAGCTGCTACACCAGTGCGCGCCCAGTGAGCACGCATGGAGGAGGCGAGGCGTGTGTCATCACGAGGGGCAGGACACTTGGGCGCTGAGTGTCCGGTGGCGCCACAATTCCAGCAGGTGACATCAGTTGCCGGAGTGACTGAGCCTTTGTTGCCACGACCACCCCCACGCCCTCGTCCCCCGCGACCTCCACCCCGACCAGAGCCAGAGCCACTGCCCCCCCCGCGGCCAGCGGCGTGTGAGGAGTGGGCAGAGGCCTGAGAAGACAAACCAGCAGGAGGAGCTGTGGTGGGTGGAGATGGTGAGGAGGTAGTGACTGCTGCAATGGCGGCTCGATGCATGCGCTTGTTTTGCAGAGCATTCCACCAGTCAGTGAGTCGGGCAGCAGTAAAGTCAAAGAGGGGACCAATCCCCGGTGGGGAGTCAGCTGGGATAGGAGAAGAAGCAAGGCGCTCGAGTTCTGTCTGGGAGACGTGAAGATACAAGTCAGACAGCTCAGGGATAAGACCAGCCACAATTGAGAGACATGCAGAGAGAGGACCTGGTGCAGCCTTGCCAATGTCACGCAGAAGACGCAGACTGCGGGCCCAGTACTCGTCCGCTGTCTCATCCGCCCTCATCTGCAGCGTGTTGAACTGCACGGTGAGAGCACTCTGGGCAGCATGCCCAGTTACAGTTTTGCGGCGGCGAATGAGCGCATATGCACCCACTGGGTCTGCACTGGTGCCTCGAATGGGGTCGGCATTGTACGTACCAATGTCGTCGAGAAGACTCTCGGGACCGGCGTTGATAAGCGCTCTCACAGCACGGGCGGCCTCGGCAGGCTGTGGCACGAAGGAGACCTTGGCGGGCGAGTAGTACTCCCACAACAGTTCACCCTGAGCCCACGCGCTAAAGCGTGTCTCCCAGGATGTGAAGGTGAGTTTGGAGGTGAACTGAGGGGGCGGCGTCTCAAAGTCTTTCTGTCGCACAGGTGGAAGATTCCGAGTGGTGACTGAGGGTGAAGAGGAAGAGGGGTTGGTGCCGCTGCCAGTAGATGGTGGGGAGGAGCTTGTGGATCCTGACTGATCAGGGGGAATGACTGCAGCAAAGGCTGGGACAGCACGGAGACGCTCTAGAACCAATGAAGCCACTGTGGAAGCCAACTCATGCTGTGCATCACGCTCTCGCTCTAGCTCATCCTGCGCTTTGCGATGTTCAGCCTGTGCTTCGCTAAGGGCGGCTTGGAGAGCCTCCAACTTCTCTTTTGGCCCAGGCATGGTAAAGACAAGCACGAGATGAGGGAAGAAATGTCAACACAGGTGAGGAGATAGGGAAAGGAGGAATGATGGGCTCACCGAGCTAGTGACGGGGCAGCAGGGCGAAGAGAGGAGACACCACTGCCGCTGCTGAAGAGAAGAGGATGGCCACCCAGCCTGCGACTGCCACGGTCAGGCAGAGAAGACCAGTGACAGACGCCCCAGCCACTGCTGCAGATGCAGATGCAATTAGCACCACTGAGGCAACGTGTGGAGTAAGCTCCCTGTGAGCACTAGTGGGAGTCAGGACAGCTGATGCTGTAGAGGCCCGGATGGAGCTGACAGTTGCTGAGGTGGCGTCGGCGGCTGTGGAGGCAGCGGTTGCAATGGCGGCTGCAGCTGATGTAACCTGGGTGGTGATGTTTGCTGCTGCAGCGGCAAGAAGCGTCAAGGAGACTGCAGCATGTGCATAGGCGTCTGTTGCACGACCAACTACCGTCTGTGTAGGGGCCCTGCACGCGCGGGCGGTGGCAGCAAAGGTAGCTGCAGCACCTGTTGCTGCGTCGAGAATAGCCCCTGCCAAACTAATGGAATCGTTGTGAACAGGTAGAGCAGGGACGACACCTGGGACCTCGGGTGGAGGTGATAGTGCAGCAGCAGTTGGTGCAGCGGTTGATGGGTCGAGAACAGTGTGGGATGTGGAAGAGGCGGTGGTTGACTGGGTGCCCTCAGGTGGTTGCATCGTAGTGTGACGAGGTGGCGACGGCGGTAAGTCGTCCGAAGTGTAGACGTGCCTGTCGATCTCCTCCTCGCGTGCTGCGGCCTCTCGTTCCACGTCCTCTCGCCAGTAGGCGGGGTCAAGCATACAATACCAGAGTGGAGTGTCGTAGTCTGGTGGTGGGGGAGGGTCGTAGTCTCTTGTGTCCTCCCACCCGCCGTCAGTGTGATATGCAGCGGTCCGTGGGGAGTCANGATGGGCCGAGAACAGTGTGGGATGTGGAAGAGGCGGTGGTTGACTGGGTACCCTCAGGTGGTTGCATCGTAGTGTGACGAGGTGGCGACGGCGGTAAGTCGTCCGAAGTGTAGACGTGCCTGTCGATCTCCTCCTCGCGTGCTGCGGCCTCTCGTTCCACGTCCTCTCGCCAGTAGGCGGGGTCAAGCATACAATACCAGAGTGGAGTGTCGTAGTCTGGTGGTGGGGGAGGGTCGTAGTCTCTTGTGTCCTCCCACCCGCCGTCAGTGTGATATGCAGCGATCCGTGGGGAGTCAGGCTGCGGTAACTCCAGGACTGCGACTGTGAAGGCAAGAGGAATGTCTGGGAATTGAAAGAGTGTCCAGCGGAGTGCACAGAGATATCCGGGGTGTGATAGAGTCCGGAGTGTGTGGAGATGCCATTGTGGGGTGCACGGAGAGGCCCGGTGCATGAGGATGCCCGAGGTGTGCACGAAGGTGCCCGCGGTCCCCAGAGATGCCTGGGGTGTGTGAGGAGATACCCGCGGTGCACAGAGATGCCCGGGGTGCGTGGAACTGCCGGCGGGGTGCACTGAGAGGTGCGGGGATGCCCGCGGTGCACAGAAGTGCTCGGGAATGCAGCGATGCACAGAGGTGCCTGACGTGAGTGAGGCTGCCGGCGGAGTGCACCGAGAGGCTCGGGCGCACGGAGATGGCCAAGGTGCACGGAGATGCTCGAGATCCAAGGTGATGTTCGGGTACGTGGAGATGCCACGGCGAGGTGCACGAAGAGATCCGGGTGCACAACGATGCCCGAAGTGTGCACTGAGATGTGCGGAGATGCCCGCGGTGCACACCGGTGCCCGGGAATGCAGCGACGAACAGAGATGCCTGGGGTGTGTGGAGCTGCGGATAGAGTTCACCGAGAGGCCTGGGTGCACGGAGATGACTGAAGTGCACGGAGATGCTCGGGTCTACGGTGATGCCCGGGCGAGTGGAGAGGTGGCCAAGAGAGCCACGGGACCCACGAATGCCTAGGAACGTGAAGTCATGGGCGAGAGCCGCCCCTTGCTCTGATACCAGTAGTTGGTAGGAAGTTACTAGCTGCCCCAGGTGTGTGGTATGACATGCAACAAGTACCACCGTGGAGGAGACGCCATGGATGCGGCAACTTGTTTGCATAGCTGAAGGTAAGAACAACAGTGAGTAAGTGTGGGGGGAGCGAGCGACACAAGGACCGGTGAGCGCTCACCCACCACGAGTGACAAGCTCGGGTGGATGAGTGCCGCCACCCGGGGGTTGAGCCCGACCACTCGGAATTAACCGAGGGCGGCTACTCACCGATGCATGGCCGAAACCAGCATGGTGGCCCCCTAAGGATCAGCACCCGGGTAAAAGCAGCTCCCCCACAACACGCAAAACAAGATAACAAGATGCAGGGCACGACAGTAAGAATGTACGAGCCCTAGCATCTACCGCACCAAAAAGGTCATGAATAGTCATGCAAGAGTCATGTGAGTGCCAGAGAGCACCCTTGGGTCCAGCAGTAGCTCGGGAGCGTCCACGGCTTCAGCCAGCACAGAGGCACTGGTCACTCCCTCAGATGATCCCATTGTCACTTTAATCTGTACACGCATGTGTGCACATTGTGGGAGTCAAGAGGGCACAGATTTGTGAGTGGCCAACGAACTTCAACAAGTAGTGCTTGAGTCTGCAGACATGGAACACCGGATGAACTTGCATAGTGTCGGAGAGTTTGAGTCCTGCAACCACATGGGTTTGCATGCGCTCGATCTCAAACAGTCCCAACCATCGCGGTTTGAGATTCGAGCAGTCGGTTTGGCGGAGTTTGATGTTCGCCGAGCTTAGGAGGACTTTGTCACCAGCGGTGAAGATTTTGTCGTTGCGATGTCGGTCAGTTGCTTGCTTCATCGTTGCTTGTGTCTTCGCGAGGGTTCGACGTGTTTTCTCCCGAATGGTGGTGAAGTCTTGGTGTCGAACATCGACTACGGGGATGTTGCATCTTTGTAGTCCGACGGGTGTGGCGGGAAGTTTGGCATACACCACTTCAAACGGAGTTTTACATGTTGCCGTGGAAACTGCCGAGTTATATACTATTTTGGCGGTTGGGAGTTTTTGCGCCCAACTTGTCCCGTGAGGCTCGCATAGTGTGCGGAGAAGTTATTCGAGCGTCTGATTGGTCCGCTCGGTTTGTCCGCTCGGTTTGTCCGCTCGGTTTGAGGATGAAACGCCGTTGAAATTTGAATTCTTTTATTGGAGGGAGTCATCGGTTCGTGCCAAAAACAGTTGGTAAATCAAGCGTCTCAGTCATGCGTGATGGTTCTTGGTATGCCGTGAAGCAGCAGAATGTGGTTTAGAAACAGCCGTGCTGTTCCCTTGGCGGTGATGCTGATCGTTGTCGGGATGAAGTGGGACATTTTGGAAAACTTGTCAACGACCATGAGGATTGCGTCATATCCCTCGGGTGTGACCAGTAATCCGATGACGAAGTCCATGGACATGCCTGTCCACGGTTCTGTCGGAATACGGAGTGGTTGTAGGAGTCTGGGTGGGATTTTTGTCGCTGAATTGTGTCGCAGGTTTTGCAAAAGTTGGCCACGTTGGACTTCATCTTGTCCCATCAATGGTTTTTCCAGCTTCTTCAGCGTCTTGACCTCTACGAAGTGTCCACTTGGTCTTATATCGTGGCATTCTTCGAGCAGCATACGTCGAAGTCCGTCGTTCGGGGGGATGACCACATGGCGAGTGAACCGTCGTTGCCAATAGGGTGCGTCGTACCAGAATTTCGTCTTGTCGAATTCACCGAGCTGGTCGTAGCCTCGTGCGAACAGTCGCTACGGGTCTTGCTACAGTTGTAGCGTTGCCACGCAAGCCATTAAATCTTGTCGGCGGCTAAGTGCGTCCGTCGGGTTGATTTTGCCTGGCCGGTACTCGACATCGTAGTCGAACCTGGATTCAAGGAACTCCATCCATCGGGTTTGACGTTGGTTGAGATTCGGCTGTGTCTTCAAATGTTTCAACGCGTGGTGGTCGGTGTGGACGATGCATGGGCGACACTCTAGGTAGCCTTGCCATGTCTTGAACGCATGCACGACCGCCAGCATCTTTTTCTCGTGTACTACGTAGTTGATTTTCCGGCCTCGCAGTTTTTGAGACATGTAGGCAACCGGTTATTCGCCGTTGCCATGGTCTTGCATAAGGACCGCGCCAATGGCTCGGTCTAATGCATCCGCAACCATAACATAGTCGACCATCGGATCGGCTAATCGTAGGACTGGCATTGAGGTCAAAGCGTTCCACAAAGTGGTGAACACTTCTTGTTCACTATCTCCCCACCGCCACTCGTTCTCTTTTCGAGTGTGGTCAGAAAGAGGCGCTGACACTCGCGCTTAGTCATGTACGAATCGTTGATAAAACTGTGGAATCTGAGAAATCCTGAATTTCTCAAACGTTGGTCGGCGTTGGCCAATCAGCAACCACTGCCACCTTTTTTGGATCCATGGTGATCGGTCCACCGTTGATGGCGTGACCCAAAAACTCGATCAAATGACGACCAAAGTCGCATTTCGAGAGTTTTCTCAACAAATTCTCCCTTTGTAAAACTTCGAGGACTTTTTTAAGATGTCCATCGTGCTCATCGGGGGTGCGAATGTACACCAGGATGTCGTTTAGGTATACCATGACAAAATCATTGAGGTACGGACAGAAAATGTTGTTCATTTCCGCCATAAATGTTGTCAGGGCATTTGTCCAAACGGCATCACTGTGAACTCAAAATGCCCGTAGTGGGTTCGGAATGCCGTCTTCTTGATGTCGGCGTCTGCCACGCATATCTGGTGATATCCGCTGTGTAAGTCGATTTTGCTGAAAATTTGAGCCCCTCAAACTGCTGGAAACTGGGGCAGCCCTCAGGGAGTTGATTAGGCTCACTAAGAGCCGCCTAGGCAGGACTACCTGTTTGTGAGAGGAAGTTGCAGGTTACACAGACAGAAACTTTGGAGGCAAATGTAGTAACGCAGAGAATGTGAATGTCAAAGTTTACTCTTGATTTAGAAACTACATCATCACAGCTTTCCAAGAAGCCCTTTCATGCCTCATTTGGCCAAAGGAGCACTGAGATACACTATATTAAAATTGACCCTCTACTACACTCCTACTTTAGCTTGATGAGCGGTAGTCACAGTAGCATGCATTAGAATGATCTCTCTGATGGCCTGTACAGCCAATAATCCTCGAATGCTCCTTCCTTGAAGTCTCTTGAAGGCCCTCTAGCCGCCTTTTCTCCTTGAAGGCCGCTCCCAGCAGTCCTGGTCAATAATTCTGGTTGCCTTTTGTGCTGAAAGTGCTCTGGTCGCCACTTGAACCCGAACCATGATCTCCAAATTTTGGAAAACCATATCTCACCGAAACAGACTCCGAATTGAGTTCTGTAAAGTGCGTTGGAACCTGTAAAATATCCTTCATGCATCTGTGCTGTCGGATTATTTTTATGGAGCAGCACATTTTTGTCGTTTTCTGGTACCCTCACATTCATCATTCTCCCACTTTGCGAGAACAAAAATCACACAAGTCCGCACTGTCCCCTCAGCTGCTGAAAGCGGTGCGCTGCTACCGGCTCAATCAGGAAGTCTGCCAACATCATGCTTGAAGGGCAGAACTTGATTTGCACCACCTGCTTTGCCACGAGCTCACGGATGAAGTGGTACCGCACGTCGATGTGCTTAGTACGGGCGTGAAACTTTGCATTCTTGGTTAGAGCAATGGCGCTCATGTTGTCACAATAGATTGTAACTGCTGTGTTCTGCTGCTGTCCAAGGCTTGCCAGAAGCCCATGCAACCACACGGCTTCTTCTGCAGCTTCAGTCAGGGCGATGTATTCTGCTTCGGTGGAGGAGAGGGCGACACACTCTTGTTTCTTGCTCCTCCAGCTGATTGCACCTCCCCCGAGCACAAACACGAACCCAATGGTTAACCTCCTTGTGTCCAGGTCACTCCCCCCAATCTGCATCGCTGTAGCCGATGAGGATGGGGCTATTGTTGCCGTTGAAGGTGAGGCAAAGACTGCTGCTTCTGTCTAGGTAACGCAGCGCACGCTTAACCGCCTCCCAATGCTGCACGCCTGGATTCGCGCAAAACTTGCTGAGCACTCCCACTGCATGGCTGATGTCGAGGTGCGTGCTGATTGCTGCGTACATGAGGCTCCCAACTGCTGCTTGGTAGGGCACTGCTTCCATGCGGCTGCTCTCTTGCATGCCGTGGGGAGTCTGCGTCATGCTCAGCTTCGCTCCCACTTCCAGTGGTGTAACGGCCTTGCGCGCTCCTGCCATGTTGAAGCGCTTTCAATGTGGCTCACGTGCGTGCTATGTGACAATTCCAAAGTCTGCTGGTGCAGGTCGTGCTTGACCTGGAGGCCTAGGTAGTAAGTGAGCTCTCCCATGTCTTTCATGTCAAAACTGGCAGCAAGGGACTACTTCACATCATCCAAAAGAGACTTGGAGTCAGATGCAATGAGCAGATCATCCACATAGAGCAAGATGATGAACTGGATTTCCTCATGCACGTGCCCATAGACCGCATGGTCGGCTTCGCTGCGCACAAACCCAAGCATAACCAGCTGCTCATCCATCTTGTTGTACCATGCTTGCGGTGCTTGGTTCAGGCCGCAGAGGGCCTTCACAAGCACACCAAGTCCTCCTTTCCCTCCACCACGTAACCCTCTGGTTGCTCCATGTAAGCATCTTCCTCGAGGTCACCATTCAGAAATGCGCATGTCACATCCATTTGGTGCACCTCCCAGTCCATGGCAGCAGCAAGAGCGAGGATCGCTCGGATGGATGGGAACATTGTGACAGGTACAAATGTCTTATTGTAATCCACACCCTCAATCTGCGCATACCCCTTTGCAACCAGCCGTGCTTTGTACCTAAACACCTTACCATCTGCACCAAGCTTGCGCCTGAAGATCCACCGGCATCCAATCACCCGGCTGCCACGTGGAGCTTCCTCGAGGGTCCATGTGCCATTCTTCATGAGTGCACCATACTCCTCGTCTGCTGCGGCACGCCAATATGCCACCTCGGTGCTGCGCATGGCTTCGGTGAAGGTGGCTGGGTCATCGGTGAATTTGAGGAAGAGAAGCTTGAGGTCACATGACTCCGTTGGTGGTGGAACGTTGCACAAGTTCAGCCGCTCCCCTTGTTGCATCTGCTTCTTTGCAAGCCTCTCGGATCGCCGTAGCTGCTCCCCACTTTCCTTCACACCTTTGTTGATGCGTGCGGACCTTCGTGGCAGATGTTGTTCATTGCTTTGCTTCTCCTCCTCATCAGATTCGGCTGCTAGCTGCTTCTCCTTCTTAGCTCCCTCCACCTCCTTGTCATTGCTGATATCACCGCCATCTTTCGCACCGCCCTCTTTTGCTACCGGTTCTTCTCCCACTTCAGGTATAAGTGCGGGAGCAAGTGGAACTGCAGACATAGGGCTCCAAGTCCAGCTCTTCACGTCCTCTTGAAAGACAACGTCATGGCAGCAGATGATCCTGCACGCGGTGAGGTTGTAGAGGCGGTATCCCATGGTGTTGTAGCCGAGGAAGGCATCATTCACCAACTTTGCATCCAGTTTGTTATTGTTGCTGGCAGGCGCGTACACGAATGCGCCAAACCCAAGACTTTCAGGTGCGTCACTATTGGCTTGGGCCCCATCCACGCCTCCTCCGGTGTCATCAGTAGCACGTCGCGCGTGGGACTTCGGTTTTTCAGGTACACGACAGTGTTGACCGCTTCTGCCCAAAAGGTTGGTGACAGCTCCGCGTCTTGGAGCATGTTTCGAACACGCTCCATAAGCGTGCGGTTTGCGTGTTCAGCCACGCCGTTCAGCTGCGCTGTTCCTGGTAGGGTGACCTCGTGCCTGATCTTGTGACGCTTGAGGAAGTTGCGGAAATCGTTGAAGAGGTACTCTCCTCCACCGTCGGTGCGAAGCAGCTTCAACCGCCTGCCACTCTCATTCTGTGCAGCAGCAATCCACACCTTGAAAGCATCAAAGCACTCATCCTTTCCAGCCAAGAATGACACCCACGTCTTCCTTGACTTGTCATCAATGAATGTGAAAAAGTACAACTTGCCAGACAAGGACTGAGATGGCATGAGACCGCACAAATCAGAGTGGACAAGGGAGAGAAGCTCAATTGCTCTCTTTCCTTCCCCCGTGAAAGGAGAGCATGCTTGCTTTCCTTGAATGCATCTCTCACAAGCCGATTCACCCAGCTGCTTCACCCGCTTGAGCTATAGACCACAGACCATCTGCTGCGTGAAGATGATGGTACTGAAGCCGATATGACCAAGCCGGCGGTGCCACAGGCCAATGTCGTGCTTTCCTTCTCTTGCCACCAATGCTGAGTTGGCTTCATTCTCCAACGCAACATAGAGACGGTAAAGGCCATCCTCCTTGTCCACTTTTGCAAGCACACGGCCTGCATGGGCAGAGATGGTGCAGCCACCATTCTCAAAGCAAACGTGCATGCCTTCGGAGATGAGAGAGGAAACATAGAGGAGGTTAGCTGCCAGCCCCAGAACATGGAGCACCCCCTTCACACGATGTTCCACGCGCTTCCCTTGAACAGAAGCACAGAGGACAATCTCACCCTCACCAACCGCCATTTGCACATGATTGTCGCCCATGTACACCCGACGCGGCTCAATGGCGGTGTAGAGAACGAACCACCCCCGACAACACGTCGTGTGCCGCATGGCTCCCGAGACGATGATCCAGAACAAGGCGGTGTTGTCGGAGACGTGCAAGGCCCGGATGGTTGTCACGAATCCACTATCCGAATCTGTTGCATTCGCGGAAGCATCGGATTGCTTTCCTGCTCCCACTCCTGCCGCAAAGTCCGCCTTCTTCTTCCGGCATTCGCGCACCCAATGGCCCGACTTCTTACAGTAATGGCAGTTCTCCTTCCTTTTCCCTCCTCCGCCATTGCCCTTGGTTGGTGCAGCACCACCCCCATGACCAGAGTTGGTGATGAGAGCGACCTCCAGTTCGCTTCCACCCTCGTCTCCCTTGTGACGCTCCTCCTCAAACAGCAGGCCCTCCTCCACATCATTGAGGGAGAGCTTGTCACCAGGGGAGTGCAGCTGCTAGCATGAGCACAAGCTCCTAAACAGGGTCCTCAATTGCGACTAGCTGGTCAGCAAGAGACTTCATCATGTTGATGAAGTCAATCATGGATCCGGACTTATCCATCTTCACAGTGTGAAAGCGACCACGCAGCTGCATGTTCATGAGGATTGACTTGGAATCATAAATGGACTTAAGATTTTTCCAAACCTCCATTGGCATGAGGATGCCACGGACAAGGAGTTGCTGCCATTCGACGAGGTAGAGGTAGATGGTGGCGAGGGCACGATCACGCTTCTCGCAGTAGGTACAGGCCTCGCCAGAAGAGAGGGAGCCTTCCACTGGTTCCTTCTCCTTCTCATCCACCTGGCTCCAGAGACCCTTCTCCGTCAGCACCATCTTCATGGTGTGACTCCAGTTGAAGAAGTTCTTGCCTTCGAACTTGGCGATGTTGACGTCGGCCACCACCGAAGCGGATGTCACCATGGTAGTGCAACGTTCAGCCTCCAAAACACCTCTCTCACATAACAGGGTGCAAGGAATACCTCAAGAATGAGGTAAAACCTTGTTCTAGCTTTGATACCGCTGCTGGAAACTGGGGCAGCCCTGAGGAAGTTGATCAGGCTCACTAAGAGCCGCCTAGGCAGGACCAACTGTTTGTGAGAGGAAGTTACACGTGGTACAGACAGAAACTTTGGAGGAAAGTGCAAGAACGTAGAGAATGTGAATGCCAGATTTGACTCTTGAGTAAGAAATCAAATCATCACAGCTTTCTAACAAGCCCTTTCATGCCTCATTTGGCCAAAGGAGTACTGAGATACACTCTGTCAAAGACCCTCTATTACACTCCTACTTTAGCGTGATGAGCGGCAGTCACTTTAGCATGCATTAGAATGATCTCTCTGACGGTCTATACGGCCAAACGGACTCCGAATTGAGTTCTGTAAAGTGCGTTGGAACCTTTAAAACATTCTCTATGCACCTGTGCTGTCAGATGATTTCTATTGAGCAACAAACTTTTTTCATTTTCTGGCACCCTAACATCTATAACAAACACCCTTGTTTCGGTCTGCAAACCCAGTTTGCGAATCATGATGTTACTTACAAAGCTATGTGAATCTCCTCCATCCAATAGTGTTGGTGCCATTCTGTGAATTTTGCATCCTCAAGGCTGTACGTTTATTTGTATCGCCGGTTGGTCGTCCTTGTACCCCACGTTTAACTTTACGATCTAAGAAAACCTCTACGGCGATGTAGGTCGTTTGGATGGGCGATCGTTCGGCGTAGATTGCTCCTCACGGACAAGAGTTGCACCTTTTACTCCTGCCCTTTGTCATTTCCTGACTCATTTTTCTGCGACTCCCCCTCTTCCCTTTTGGCTTGTTGCTTGCTTCGACAGTTGTGAGCGATGTGCCCAAATGTTTCGCAGTTGTTGCATGTTCTCGCATCTCTCTGGTCGACTGTGTCCAGTTCCATCGGAGTCGAGGAGTCCATGGAATGGTTTTTTCCATTTCCACGACTATTGTGGTTAGGATATTTCCAGCCACAGGATTCCTGGATCCGAGTGTTGTAGTCAGCGCTGTCGTTCCTTTCTACTGCTGTGATCATTCGCGGTAATTCTTTCTGGATGCCGTGATTGCTTGCCAGATATCTTGCTTGAGGCAGTTGTTGTAATGAGTAATGGAAACAAAGTTTGTCGAGGGCAATGTTTGCTCCGGTGACGATCTCAGAGAATCTCCGTGTGTACTCCGCCACGCTGGACTGCTGACGTAGACGCTGAAGCTTGTACTGTGCGTCGGACTTCTTGTTGAGTCGTCCGAAGAGTGCAAGCATCACGCGCGAGAATTCATTCCTGTCGGTTGGGGCGGCTGGTTTATTGCCGTTGGGTCCGTGACCGGATTGGTCGCCGAAGCTGTAAGGGTTTTCCCAACTGCTGCAAAGCCTGCCATGCCAGCATTCGCTGTCGCTTCAGGGTTCGCGTACATTGGCATGTTCTTCTCCTCCATAGCCGAAGTCATCACCGAAGACCCACTGCTGGTCGTCGGTTACACTCGCTCGCCTCACGTTGTAGTCGCAAAGTCTGCAAAGTCTTGACTTGCGAGATGCAGTCACGGCTTATGTGAGGTTTTCCTCTAGATGGGTAAAGTAGTCGGATGCCTCTCCAGCACTGTTGCGCTCTGATACCAAGTGTTATGAAGAGCGGAGCGTAGATGGTGAACAAGTAGAAGTTGCGAGGCGGAACATGATTTCAATTTTGGGACACTTGAGTTATTTTTCATTGGTTGTAAGTGTACTCCTATGACAAGTGTAATAACAAAAATGCTAAATCGGAAAGATTAGGGACTCGTGTACGTCTGGTACATAACATCCGCAGCCCTACAGGTCATGTTTTGCCGAACAGAGCGTAGATGGTGGACAGGTAGAATTTGTGAGGCAGAACACAATTTAGAATTTGGTACAATTGAGCAAGTTAAAGTTATCGGTAAGTGTACTTTGATGACCAGTGTCGAAATGATTGAACATATACATTTGTACAAATGTTGAGTTACGAACGAGACACAGTCAGGGTTGTTGGGTCGATTGGCGAGCAAGGCATGTGGAGTTGCGTTGTGAGTGGTCGGATTTGAGAAGCTCCGCCGAGGAGTCGGGGGGATATGGGGATCGATGATGAAGATGCGAGATGCATTTCTATACATCCAGATTTGTATGTATCGAGAAGTCAACCGAACAGTCGTGATACTTCTGTCCTAGATTTGCAAGAGTGGTCAAAGTTGTTAGAAGGTTCGGGAAGATTCACTGGATTCACTATAGTTGGCTCATTTGTCCTTGACCATTGGAGTGAATATCGCGGTCTTGCGACACAATGGGCTGTTTGTGTAACAATAGAAATGCCCACTCGGACAGAATAGGGACACGTGTACGTCTGGTACGTAACATTTCCCCCCCGTTTAGTCGCGACATCCCGGCACGCGTACAGATGTGGCCTGCTGATGGCGGTAATGGCCGTCGATTAGGTGATGGAAGTCTTGGAGATTTTCAGAAGGTTCCTAGCGGTTGTTCGCGGCGTCATAGCCGCGCCACTTGACAAGATGTTTTGTTGTTTTGCACCATCGTTGATGGCCAAGGATGTCCTCGATGATGTTCTCTGTGTCCTCGTCCACTTAAACGGGTGGAGGGGAAGGGACATCCCTGCCGGGAACTTCTCTCCGGTGTCTCGGTAGAGCTTAAGTTTTCTAATGTGGAATACCGGATGAGCTCGCATAGTATTGGGGAGTTTGAGTCGTGCAACCATAAGGGTTTGCATTCGCTCGATCCCAAACAGTCCCAACCATTGTGGTTTGAGTTTTGAATAGTCGGCTTCACGGAGTTTTACATTGGCTGAGCTCAGAAGAACTTTGTCGCTAGCGGTGAACACATCATTGCTGCGATGTCGGTCAGCTGCTCATTGCATCGCTGCTTATGTCTTGGCGAGTGTGTGCCGTGTTTCCTCCCAAATGGTGGAGAAGTCCTGGCGTTGAACGTCAACCGTAGGAATGTTATCCCGACTTTGTAGTCCAGCTGGTGTGGTGGGAAGTTTGCCGTGTACTTCTTAAAATGGAGTTTTACTCATTGCAATGGAAAGTGTGGGGTTTACATGCGTTTTGGCGGTTGAGAGTTTTTGTGTCCAATTTTCCCCATGAGGTTTGCATAGTGTTTGGAGAAGCTATTCAAGTGTCTGATTTTTCCGCTCGGTTTGGTCGTCGGATTGAGGATGAAACACCGTCAAAAGTTGAATTTTGCTGCCGTAGCGAGTCATCAGTTTGCACAAAAAATGGTTGGTAAATCGACCGTCCCTGTCGCTTGTGGTGGTTCTTGATACGCCATGTAGTCGGACGATGTTGTTCAGAAACATCCGTGTTGTTCCTTCGGCGGTGATGGTGGTTGTCATTGGGATGAAATGGAACATTTCGGAAGACCTGTCGACCACCACGAGGATTGCGTCATATTCCTTGGGCATGACTGGTAATCCGATGACAAAGTCCGTGGAGGTATCGGCCCACAGTTCAGTTAGAACAAGGAGCGACTGTAGAAATCCGGGTGGCTGTGTGCGTCAGGATGTTTTTTGCTGACATGTGACATAGGTTTTTCAGAAGTTGGCTGTGTCGGATTGCATCTTGTCCGACCAATAGTTTTTTGTCAGCTTCTTCAGTGTCTTGTCCTCTCCGAAGTGTCCACCTGGTCTTGTCTCGTGGCATTCTTTGAGCAGCATACGGTGAAGGTCGTCGTTCTAGGGAACAGCAAACTCACAAGTGAATTGCCAATATGGTGCGTCGCACCAAACTTTCACCTTGTTGTATCCGCCGTGCTAGTCATAGCCTCATGTGAACAGCCGCTCAAGGTACGGGTCTCGTTGCAGCTGTAGTGTTGCCACCTCAGCCATTAAATCTGGTTGGCAGCTGGGAGTGTCCGCCAAGTTGATTTTTCCTGGCCGGTACTCAATATCGTAGTCAAACCTGGATTCAAGGAACTCCATCCATCAAGATTGACGTCGACTGAGGTTTGGCTGTCTTCAAATATTTTAACGCATGGTGGTCGGTGCGCACGATGCATCGGCGGCACTCCAAATAATTTGGCCATGTCTTAAATGCATGTACGACCACCAGCATTTCTTTCTCCTGTATGGTGTAGTTGAGTTCCAGTCCTTGCAGTTTTCAAGACATGCATGCGACCGTTCTCTCGCCATTGCAGTCGTCTTGCAAGAGGACTGCGCCAATGGCTCGGTCTGAAGCATCTGTAGCCAAGACGTAGCCGACCGTTGGATCGGTTAATCGTAGGGCTGGTGCCAAGGTCAGAGCATTCTGCAAAGTGGTGAACGCTTGTTGTTTGTTGTCTCCCCACCGCCACTCATGTTCTTTTCGAGTTAGGTCAGAGAGAGGCGTTGACACTCAGACGTAATGCCGAACGAAACGCCGGTAGTAATTGCAGAAGCCAAGGAAAACTTAAACGTCTTGAACGTTGGTCGGCGTCAGTCAATCTGTTATTGCTTCCAATTTATTCAGATCCATGGTGATCCGTCCACCATTGATGACGTGACCCAAAAACATGATTGAATGGCAACCAAAGTTGGAATTTGAGAGTTTTCTGAAAAATTTCTCTTTGTGAAACTTCGAGAACTTTTCGAAGATGTCCATCATGCTCCTCCGGGGTGCGACTGTTCACCAAAATTTCGTCAAGGTACACCACGACAAAATCATCAAGGTATGGGCGGAAAATGTTGTTCATTGCCACCATAAATGTTGCTGGGGCATTCGTAAGTCCGAACGGCATTAACGTGATCTCAAAATGCCCGTAGCGGATTCGGAATGCAGTCTTCTCCATGTCGGTGTCTGCCACGCGTATCTATTGATATCCGCTATGCAATTTGATTCCGAAAATTTGAGCCCCTCGGAGTTGGTCGGAAATCTCATCAGCTCAGGGAGGAGAGTAGCGGTTCTTGATAGTAGCGTCGTTCAAAACCCGGTAGTCCACGCAAATCCGCATCACACCAGTTTTCTTTTTGACAAATAGTACTGATGCGATGTATGGTGACGCGGATGGGCTGATGAACCCCCGACCGAGCATCTCGTCAAGTTGCCTTTTCAGTCCGGTCAGCTCGTGATTGCTCATCCGATAGGCCCCTCAAACTGTAGGTCTGCTGCCTGGCCTCAATTTGATGCGATGGTCGATGTCTCATTGAGGAGGTAAGGTTCTTGGGAGTTCGTCAGGGAAGACATTTGCAAACTCCTGGATGAGTGGTGCGAAATCCTCGGATACCATTGCAAACTTTGTGGATGCGAATGAGGGTGATGAGACCGATGATAAGTCAGCTGCTGCCACTTCTGCTTCTTCCATTGGCTTGAGATGTATGATCCGTGCACAAGCTTCTCGTCCTATACAGTACTTAGCCACGTTGAGCGGTATAGGCTGCATAGGTTGTCGCTTTTCAGCTTTCGCGGCTTCCTCTGTTGCTTCCACCTCTGCTGCTTCCACTGTCACCTTCCGTCGACTTCGCCGCTATTCCAGTTCATCTGCAGATTATGCCAGTATCAGAAATCTTGTCCGAGGCTGATTTTGTGATCACTCATCAAACAGGACCTCCAGACAGTTTCATCTTATAGATCTACCTCTTGTAGCTGTAGTGGTTCTCAGAGTCTCCACTTTTGTAGTCTTCCATCGATGGTTTTTCCATCAAACACCGCTGGTTCGGTTCGCAAAACCAACTTGCGAGCCATGTCGTTGCTTACAAAGCTGTGTGAAGCTCCACCATCAAATAGTGCCGGAACCGTTCTGGAACTCTTGCATCCTCGAGGCTGAACTTTTAGCAGTGTCGACGGTCGTCCTTATACCCCTCGCCAATACTTGCGATCGTTTGGCACAGATCGCTCCATGGGGACAAGAGTTGTGCCTTTTAATCTTGCCCTTTGCCGTTTCCCGACTCGTTTTTGTACGAATTTCCTCCCCTTTTGGCCAACTTTCTACTTCAACAATTGCGAGCAATGTGTCCGACTTTACTGCAGTTGTAGCAGGTTCGCGTGTCTCTCTGGTTGACAACATCCACTTCCATTGGAGTCAAGGAGTCTCCCAACTGGCTTTTTCTGTTTCCACAATAACTGTGGTTGGGAGATCACCAGCTGTAGGATTCCTGAATCCGAGCGTTGTAGTTGGCGATGATCCTTTTTGCTGCTGCGATCATTTGCTATGTCTCATTTTGGATGCCGAAAATGGCGATTGTTTGCCGGATATCTCACTTGAGGATATTGTTTTAGTGAAAACAGAGTTCTTCGGGGGTGATGTCTGCTCCGGTGATGATCCCGCGGAATCTCCGCGTGTACTCTGCAATACTGGAATGCGGCCGGAGGCATTGGAGCTTGTACCGTGCGTCAGTGCTCAAATGTCCTAACTAGTCGCATTGTAGTGTAGACACCAAGTGTGGAGGACAAGAAGAAGATTATCCTCGCCCTCGTGGACACTGAGCACCACTCATGTCCGCTTGTACAATGGAACGAAGATCGTGCAAACCCACTCCTTCGTAGTGTCGGCGTTTGCCAAGTGAGTAGGAGTACACGTCAGGTTCCACCCCTCTTTGAGAAGATGCTTGGCTTTATCTCCACGTGGCATCAACCTGGCGGTCTTTCTGCCAAAAATCAGCTGCATTGGCAGCAACTCGCCAGTCATGGAGGATGCAACAAGCACGGTGATCGCACACTTGTCCTCCAGTCCCACAATGCCAATCTCATGGTTCTCCTTCCATGTGTACGTGTGTCTGGTGGTTGGAAGTAGCTGGATGGAGGTGTGGCTGCCGTTGATGATGAGGAAAGGCTTGATCCTGTACAGTGTGGCCATGCATGCTGCACGACAGTGGAAAATCAGAATCATGTTGTCAAAGTCGGTCGCCAGTTTCTGCACGGCAGTTATTCTACTCCTCCAAGATCATCCCATTTGTTCTTTCACAAACGTTTTCACCCACGAACGTGTGAACACACGTCGGCCAAGTAGTTCAAGCTGATCTGGAGCATGATGTGCAAGAACACAGCAAATCTCAGGCTGCATGACTTCTGAGTTCAAAGCATGACTGGCTGAACCAACATCCTTGAGCATCGATTGAATTGTATTGTCGACTGCAGGATGCTCGGACAGCCAAGCTCGCTTGCCCCGACAACTATGCTTCCTTTGTTTTTTCCACTGACAGGCGCTGACGGTGCAGATACAATCACCGCAAGAACGACACCCTCATACTCCTTATTCAAAAGCAGTATGAGGGTGCTAGGTGCAAGTCTATCAAAGACACAATATCCATCCGGAGTCCCAAAAGTGCATCTCATATGCTGCAGAGTCGCATAGGCGGACGATTTTCTGGAAATTTCCGCTCCCAAATTAATGATTTTATTTTCCACGATTCCAAGACGTCACGGAAATTACACTTGATGCCTCCGAAGTAAAATTTGTACCCATTGACATGCAGAGGGGGAGGCACTTGGTGTCAGTGCTGTTGTCACTCGCTTGATTGTCAGATTTGGATGCCGACCTGGACATGTCATCATCTAAGGTGTCAGTGTCAGGGATGGTTGACGCAGGGGGAGATGTGATGATGACGGGAACAGGCCCACAAGCAAGCCGGGACCTCTCAGACCGGCAGGAAAAAAGGAGATTGTCCTCCACGGCGTACACTTTTCCCTTCTCTTTGCCTGTCAGGTGAAAACAAGGGATGGGGACTTCGTCAACAGGCAGTTGCTCCATGTCTCCAACAGTTGGGCGCGAGTGTGAGATGCTGGAGGTAGGGGTACCTTCGACGGACTTGTGCCAGGAGAGTAGGAGGTAAAGACACGTAGAGGAGCATTACGGACACTCATAGTTGGCAACAAAGGTTGGACACCTGACAACATGAAGAATGCCACTGACACTCCGGCGGGTACCGTCAGCGGCGAGTGCATGGTTGGACCGTCGATGTAGGTGCCATTGTACGATGCTGACCGTTGTTCATCCATGGATTCGTCGAACGTGAGGCAAATTGCGTTGCACGAATGCCCAAATAAGCGTTTCGGGAGTGAAGGATGTGGAGGAGGCCCTTGAGGAGCAGCAGCATGGAGACCATGTGCGCGTTCTTCGGCAAAAACCTTGGTCCAAAACCGGTCCATGATGTTGGGGTGTTGTTTGTAAAATGAACGACACTTAGTGTGAAGTAACGGCATACCGTAAACAAGATCCATACACTTATGGCTTTGGAGCAACCTGCGGCTGCCATAACAAGCGAGCGTGGTAGCAGCAGGTTACTCCAAAGCTAGGCTACACACGCTTAGTTTTGCGGCATACATTTACCAGCAGCGCTCGCCCGTTGAGCGTTAACCGTGCCAAAAGAAAAGCCACGCACTCATTGTTCAACGAACAAGCGTCATCGAAGTCAATGATCACCAATGAAATGCGCGGGATGCGTCGCTGAGTTTAAGGGTCCACCCCCTTTGTTACCAACAAATTTAATCACTATATTCATGAAATTCTACTCGTTAAAGTTGAGAAGCAATAGGGTAGCTAGTGCCCAACCAAGGCGGGACTAGGGCCCAACTAGGGCCCAACTAGGGCACAACTAGGGCGCAACTCAGGTGCAACTAGGACAAAGATAGGGCTAAGTAGGGCGCAAGTAGGGCACAATTAGGGCGCAACTAGGGCGCAAGAAGGGCGTAAGTATGGCAAAAACAGGACATAACTAGGGCGTAACTAGGGCACAACTATAGCGCAAGTAGGGGGCAAGTAGGTCGCAAGTAGGGCACAACTAGGGTGCAACAAGGCCATTACTAGGGCACAAGTAGGGTGCAAGTAGGGCGCAACTTGGGCATAAGTAGCACACAACTAGGGTGCAACTAGGACGCAACTAGGGCACAAAAATGGTGCAAATAGGGCGCATCTAAGGTGTAACTAGGGCACAACTCGGGTGCAACTAGGGCGCAACTAGGACGCAAGTAGGACACAAGAAGGGCTCAACTAGGACGCAACTAGGGCACAACTAGGGCGCAACTAGGGCACAACTAGGGTACAACTAGGGCGCAAGTAGGGTGCAGCTAGGGCGCAACTAGGGCGTAACTAGGGTGCAAGTAGGACGCAAGTAAGGTGCAGCTAGGGCGCAATTAGGGCGTAACTAGGGCGGAATTAGGACACAAGTAGGTCGCAAATAGGGTGCAACTAGGACGCATCTAAGGTAGAACTAGGGCGCAACAAAGGGGGTACACAGGGCACAACTATGGCATGGCTAGTACCCAACTGAGACGCAACTAGGGCACAAAACGAGTGCAACTAGGGTGCAACTAGGGCGCAAGTAGGAGGTAAGTAGGGTGCAACTAGGACACAACTAGGACGCAACAAGGGCATAGCTAGTGCCCAGTGAAGGCACAACTAGGGCACAATAGGGGGCAACTAGGGCGCAACTAGGACACAACTAGGGCACAAGTAGGGCGCAAGTTGGGCACAGGTAGGGCGCAAGTAGGGCGCAACTAGGGCGCAACCAGGGTGCAACTAGGGCGTAGTTAGTGCCCGACTTAGGTGCAACCAGGATGCAACTAGGGCGCAAATAGGGCGCAAATAGGGCCCAATTAAGGTGCAACTAGGGCACAACTAGGGTGCAAGTAAGGTACAACTAGGGCAGAAGTAGGGCGCAAGTAGGGCACAAGTAGGGCGCAAGTAGGGTGTAACTAGGGTGCAGCTAGGAAATAACTAGTGTCCAACTGAGTCGCAACTAGGACCCAACCATGGTACAAGTAGGGCATAACTAGGGTGCAAGTAGGGCATTTCTAGAGCACAACTAGGGCGGAACTAGGATGCAACTAGGGCCCAAGTAGGGCTCAAGTAGAACGTAACTAGGGCGCAACTGGGGTGCAACTAGGGCGCAAGGAGGGCGCAAGTAGGGTGCAAGTAGGTCAAAACTAGGGCGCAACTAGGGCGCAACTAGGGTACAATTAGGGCGCAAGTAGGATGCAACAAGGGCGCATCTAGGGCATGACCAGGGCACAACTAGGACGCAAGTAGGGCGCAAGTAGGGGGTAACCAGGGCGCAAGTAGGGGGGAACCAGGGCACAACTAGGGTACAACTAGGGCGTAAGTAGGGCGCAACAAGGGTACAACTAGGGCGTAAGTAGGGCGTAAGTAGGGCGCAAGTAGGGCGCAACAAGGGCGCAACCAGGACGCAACTAGGGTGTAACTAGGACGTAGCTAGTGTCCAAGTGATGCGAGACCTAGTGCGCAACTAGGGCGCACAAAGGGCGCAACTAGGACGCAAGTAGGGGGAAAGTAGGGCACAAATAGGGCGCAACTAGGGCGAACCTAGGGCGCAAGTAGGACGCAACTAGGACGTAGCTAGTGCCCAGCGTAGGCGCAACTAGGGTGCAACAAGGGCGCAAGTAGTGCGCAACTTAGTCGCAAGTAGGGCGTAACTAGGGCAGAACTAGAACGCAACTAGGGCGCAAGTAGGGCGCAAGTAGGATGCAACTAGGGTAAAAGTAGAACGCAAGTAGGGCGCAAGTAGGATGCAAGTAGGACGCAAGTAGGGCACAGCTAGGAAAAAACTAGGGTGCAACTAGGGAGCAAGTAAGGAGCAAGTAGGGTGCAAGTAGGGCGCAAGTAGGGCGCAACTAGGGCGCTACTAGGGTACAAGTAGGGCCCAACTAGGGCACAAGTAGGGTGCAACTATGGCATAACTAGGACACAACTAGGGCACAACTAGGACACAACTAGGGTGCAACTAGAACGTAGCTAGTGTCTAAAAGAGGCACAACGAGGGTGCAACAAGGATTCAACTAGGACGCATCTAGGGCGCAAGTAGGACGCAAGTAGGGCACAAGTAGGACACAAGTATGGCGTAAGTAGGGCGCATCTAGGGCACAACTAGGGCATAACTTGTGCCCAACTGAGGTGGAACTAGGGCTCAAATAAAGCACAACTGTGGGGCAAGTAGGGCGCAACTAGGGCGCAACTAGGGCGTAAGTAAGGCACTAGTAGGGCACAAGTAGGACGCAAGTAGGGCGCAACTAGGGCACAAATAGGACGTAGCTAGTGTCCAAGTGAGGCACAACTAGGGCTTCACTAGGTTGCAACCATGGAGCAACTAGGGCGCAAGTAGGGTGCAAGTGGGACGCAAGTAGGGTGCAAGTAGGGCGCAAGTAGGATGCAACTAGGGTGAAACTAGGGTGCAAGTAGGACACAAGTAGGGCGCAAGTAGGATGCAACTGGGGTGCATCTAGGATGCAAGTAGGGCACAAGTAGAGCGCAAGTAGGGCGCAACTAGGGTGAAACAAGGGCGCAACTAGGACGCAAGTAGGGCGTAAGTAGGGCACAACTAGGGCACAACTGAGATGCAACTAGGGTGCAACTATGGTGCAACTAGGGTCTAACTAGGGCACAACTAAGGCGTAACTAGTACCTAACTAAAGCGCAAAAAGGGCGCAATCAGGGCGAAGCTAGAGTGCAACAAGGGCGCAACTAGGGCAAAGGCTGTGCGCAACTGAGGTACAACTAGAACGCAACTAGGACGTAACTAGGGCGCAACTAGGGTACAAGTAGGGTGCAACAAGTACACAACTAGACTGCAACTAGGGCGCAAGTGTGGCACAAGTAGGATGCAAGTAGGGCGTAAGTAAGGTACAACTAAAGCACAACTAGGGTACAAGTAGGGCACAACTCAGGCGCAACTAGGGTGCAGCTAGGACATAGCTAGTGCCTAACTGTGGCAAAACTAGGGCGCAACTAGGGCGTAACTAGGGCGCAACTAGGACGCAACTAGGGTGCAACTCAGGCGCAAGTAGGGCGTGAGTAGCATGCAAGTAGAACACAACTAGGGTGCAACTAGAGTAAAACTAGGGTGAAGCTAGTGTCCAATAGAGCTGCGACTAGCACGCATCTAGGGCACAACTAGGGCGCAACTAGGGTGCAACTAGGACGCAACTAGGACACAACTAGACTGCAACTAGGGTGCAAGTGTGGCACAAGTAGGATGCAAGTAGGGCGTAATTAAGGTACAACTAAAGCGCAACTAGCGCTCATGTTGGGTGTAACAAGGGCACAACTATGGCACAACTGGGGCACAACTAGGTTGCAACTAGGGGGAAAGTAGGACGGAAGTAGGGCGTAACTAGGGCGCAACTAGGGTGCAACAAGTGCGGGGAGCGAGACGCGTCCAACCAGCACCAGCTGCACTGGGAGCGAGTCGCATCCAACGAACACCAGCTGTTGCGGTGCTACGCAGACGACCAAAAGGCTTGGTGGCCTGTGCAACCTGTGGGTAACATGCGCACCAGAAGTCGTAGACCTCTGGAGCTTGGGAGGAGGATGGCATGCCGGGTCCACATTCCTCACACCCATGATCCCAGCTCTCCAATTTTGAGGAGCTCAGTTGGCCATTGTCAAAGGTGGCCGGGTGGCATATGCGAGGCATGCAGAATCTCCAACAATAACTCAACTGGAGTAGAGTGGCGGTGCCGGAGCTGGAAGTCTGGCCAGAAGAAGGTGTGGGAAAAGCTGCTGGTGGTGCCAGAGGAATCCAACTGCAGGCTACCAGAGGAAGCTACCGCAGGAGGGTTGCCTCCGAATGACTCTCAACAGGTGAAGGGTGGAGGTGAGAAAAAAAAATGGAGGAAGGCGGTTGTACAGATCCATAGAGGAGCAGCACGTGGGGTTTCATGAGCTGCTATGTTCCTGCTCGCCGTGGAGAGCTGGAGAGCACAAGGTGTTGCCGCAAGGGGGAGGTGCATGTATAAAGCAAAGGGCCTCCATCCTTCAAGATTCACTCTGACAGCAGTAGCTTTGGCTTTGGGCGCGACGCAATATGGCCAAAGGTATGTGGAGCTGTGCTGCATCAATGGCACAAGTGGCGCCGGCAGGTGGCGACTGTGCAAGGTAGAATTGTGCACAACACACGTCAATGTGGTGCCAAGAGCGTGTACTCGTTTAGTAGAATACCAAGAAATGTCGTGGACACACACATCTGGAGTGGCAAAAGGCCACAGAGTGGCAACGTTGATTCTGTCCATGGGAAATGAGCCGGGATTGCTGTGGATTTTGTGCAACGGAATGAACCAAATGAGAGGCTGTGTTGCTCATACGCATCGTCAGCCGGGAGGGCTGGACCGGAAAGATGATGGGACACAAAGTGTACCAGAATCATGCAAGGCTCAATGATCCCAAATGGCAACAGCTGTTCAGCTACTGCAACACCAAGCTTGGTGGAGAAGGTGTCTTCCATGGAGGGCTGGATGCAGTGGCTAACTAGGGAGAGGTGGCACCAGGTCTCAACAAAGAGAGGTGGATCCTGGTGTAGAGTTGGAAACAACAAAAACACATGAAAAAAGGTGGCTCAGGCATCTCCATCGTACTAAAATGCTGGAGAGTGCCTACAATGGTGTAGGTGGGAGACCGGAATGGATGCAAAGACTCCATGCAGCAGAAACATGCTTGAGGAAGAAGAGCACCAACAGGTCAAGTAGCATCTGTACCAAGCAATACACATGCTTATAGCAGCAAGAGACGCCGGCTGCACCAATGGGCAAGGAAGCAATCCTTTCCGGGTGGATGTAGCGGTGCTCGCGCTGGTGCTAAGCGGGGACATTTCATTGGTGTTGTTTGTGTACAAGATGACCTGGATAGAGCTAGATGACTCCAACAGCAGAGGATGAAGCAGCAGCAATGGTGACGGCCTCTGGCTTCCTCCCGAGGGGGAGACTTGCGAAAGGCAGGTCCTCCCAATGCCTCAAAGAAAGGAGGCAGGATGCACCAACCGCTCGGTCGCCAAGATGCAGACGGATGGAAGAATGGTAAGGATGAACATAGCTCCTATCCACGGAGCTTCAGGAGGATCCGGATCCAACGTATAGATCCTATGACTGGATCCGGAACCCGGGTGACGGATCTATGAATCCACGGATCCTTTGATTCTTGGATCCTGGATCCGGATCTATGGATATAATTTCTCCAACTTATACTAGGTAGAATGCGAGTTTTTAAAGAGTGAGGCAGCGGTGTCGGTGTGGACGGGCTGAATTGTTGGAGAACATGGCACCATTGTCTGCCACCGGTGATACGATGATTTTCATGGACGGCTGTGTACGCCAAGTGCATCGGTGGCTACTTATGAAGCCGACAATGATGTTGATCTTCTGCAGCTTCACGTGGTTGGTCAATGAACAGCTAACACAATACAAGGCCAATGAATGATGGAGAAAGTACTCCAAGCTGGAAGTGTGACAGATTTGACCGCTTTGACAGGTTTGATGCATTCGCCCTCCACGGTGACATGGCATGAAAAGACCTTTCCATCTGAAACCAAAGCAGGCATGTTGAGCATTTGAATTCGAACATACAAGGTTGTGTACTCTGCAGATGACTTGAGCTGGACATCTTGCCAGGTTCTTCGCCTTCCACCTCCCCCCACCCCCCTCGCCCGGATCTGGGTCAGGATCTGGGGATAAAAGCCGGATCCAAAATCGAGGATCCAGAACCGCAAATCCGGATCTGGATCCGGATTCACGGGTAGTTCCCACAGAGCTTATGATCCGTGTGAAGCCTTAAAAAATGGCCATGTCATGCAGCAAGTCTGCAGAAAATCTGAAGGACCAGAGAACACAGTGAGTGCACATGGACATACAAGGCCAGAAGGGAATGTGGTTACACAAACACAAGGAACTGCAGTGGTGCGGGATGTGGATACAATACAGCAGCGGATAGGCAGCTGAGAGGGCTGTGATTTCCAAGGTGTGGCTCAGCAAGAGACGTAAGCGACCGCCAAAGTCCGCCAATGACATGGTTAGGTGACAATGTGGCAGGAGGCCAACTGCACCCTTGCAAGGCACCAATGAGCTGAGAAGACTCTAGCAAGGATGGCACAAGTGCAGCAGTAGCAGCAGTGGTCAGCTGATGGGGTCAGCTTGAGGGGAGCGGAACGGCATGATAAGGTGCAAGGGGAAGAGTGTCAGGAATATTGCCTCTGATCATGCTGTAGTGTGAATGGTGAGGTGGCTGAAATCTCTTCAGCACCGAAATGCCACCTCAAAAATGCAGAAGTGGACCTGGGTGCTGGGTTTGCGCAGCACCACACACACGCCCAAGGCCTGCATCATCTGCACACATCATCAAGGCCGGCATCCTGGATGGAGCAGTGCTTGTGATGACAGAGCCGTTAGACGCTGGCTTGCACAGAAGAATACACGCAGAGAAAAGGCTGAATTTCTTAAGCATATCACATGGAAAAACATCCCGTGGCTGTCAACGAGGTGGCACTTGGTGCTGGCCACTCAGTGACAGGGCAGAAACTCAGCCTGAAGGGTTGAGTCTGCGACGTTTGAGGTAAAGATCAGAAGTGAATGATGCAAGATGTTATCAATGCAGAACCTAAGTCTTGGCAATATGCTGAGTTCAATTCAGAAATTGGCCAATTATCCAGGAACCTGTAGTCCGTCAAAGTTGGGAGGTGGTGCTGTCCGTCCGGGTTTGGACAGCAGACTTGTGTACTGGCTGAAAGATAATCCGGCAGGGACCAGTTCGCCTCCCACCATGCACACCATGACTGAGGCACCCCTCGGGGGATGCTCGCATAAACATACCATGTTTTATTGGAGCCATGTGTGCATCATAATGGTGACTTGTTACGTCATTAAGATCCAGGGGCTTTTGGGTGCCCACCACTCGCGCTAGCATGTTTCTTAGCGGCAGAAACACAATGATGCACACTAAAGCTTGGACGGGTGCAATGTTGCTCCAAATTGTGCACATTTGATCCGTTAGAAAGCATGTGAACAGAAATACAAAATCTCTGACGTGGTCCTTGTCCAAAAACACAACCACGATTAATCCCCAGCTCGTCGAATTATGGGTGTCTCTGACTTCCTCCAAAACTCTGCTCACATAACGTGCGGTGACCAGAGAGTGCACGATTCACCTCTGTCTTGCCCAAACATGCACTACCTTTCACTAAAGGTCAGGCCACATTGGAACAGAAATCTCCAACACTGACACCGCACATAGTGGCTGCCACACACAGAAGGTGATTTTTTCTTAAAGAAAGTCCAATAACTACTGTTTTGGGCATGTCTCTTTTGCACACCTGTCAAAACGAGGTGCAGCCTGAACCAAGAGCTACATAAACTAAAGCCAAATAGGAAGAAACCACACACGCTAGAGCCTCGGACCATGTTTAATGTATCATATG
>SZWC01006270.1:59540-62040 GCA_023375785.1 Penium margaritaceum | reverse complement strand
GTCTCTCTATCTGTCTGTCTGTCTCTCTATCTGTCTGTCTGTCTCTCTATCTGTCTGTCTGTCTCTCTATCTGTCTGTCTGTCTCTCTATCTGTCTGTCTGTCTCTCTATCTGTCTGTCTGTCTCTCTATCTGTCTGTCTGTCTCTCTATCTGTCTGTCTGTCTCTCTATCTGTCTGTCTGTCTCTCTATCTGTCTGTCTGTCTCTCTATCTGTCTGTCTGTCTCTCTATCTGTCTGTCTGTCTCTCTATCTGTCTGTCTGTCTCTCTATCTGTCTGTCTGTCTCTCTATCTGTCTGTCTGTCTCTCTATCTGTCTGTCTGTCTCTCTATCTGTCTGTCTGTCTCTCTATCTGTCTGTCTGTCTCTCTATCTGTCTGTCTGTCTCTCTATCTGTCTGTCTGTCTCTCTATCTGTCTGTCTGTCTCTCTATCTGTCTGTCTGTCTCTCTATCTGTCTGTCTGTCTCTCTATCTGTCTGTCTGTCTCTCTATCTGTCTGTCTGTCTCTCTATCTGTCTGTCTGTCTCTCTATCTGTCTGTCTGTCTCTCTATCTGTCTGTCTGTCTCTCTATCTGTCTGTCTGTCTCTCTATCTGTCTGTCTGTCTCTCTATCTGTCTGTCTGTCTCTCTATCTGTCTGTCTGTCTCTCTATCTGTCTGTCTGTCTCTCTATCTGTCTGTCTGTCTCTCTATCTGTCTGTCTGTCTCTCTATCTGTCTGTCTGTCTCTCTATCTGTCTGTCTGTCTCTCTATCTGTCTGTCTGTCTCTCTATCTGTCTGTCTGTCTCTCTATCTGTCTGTCTGTCTCTCTATCTGTCTGTCTGTCTCTCTATCTGTCTGTCTGTCTCTCTATCTGTCTGTCTGTCTCTCTATCTGTCTGTCTGTCTCTCTATCTGTCTGTCTGTCTCTCTATCTGTCTGTCTGTCTCTCTATCTGTCTGTCTGTCTCTCTATCTGTCTGTCTGTCTCTCTATCTGTCTGTCTGTCTCTCTATCTGTCTGTCTGTCTCTCTATCTGTCTGTCTGTCTCTCTATCTGTCTGTCTGTCTCTCTATCTGTCTGTCTGTCTCTCTATCTGTCTGTCTGTCTCTCTATCTGTCTGTCTGTCTCTCTATCTGTCTGTCTGTCTCTCTATCTGTCTGTCTGTCTCTCTATCTGTCTGTCTGTCTCTCTATCTGTCTGTCTGTCTCTCTATCTGTCTGTCTGTCTCTCTATCTGTCTGTCTGTCTCTCTATCTGTCTGTCTGTCTCTCTATCTGTCTGTCTGTCTCTCTATCTGTCTGTCTGTCTCTCTATCTGTCTGTCTGTCTCTCTATCTGTCTGTCTGTCTCTCTATCTGTCTGTCTGTCTCTCTATCTGTCTGTCTGTCTCTCTATCTGTCTGTCTGTCTCTCTATCTGTCTGTCTGTCTCTCTATCTGTCTGTCTGTCTCTCTATCTGTCTGTCTGTCTCTCTATCTGTCTGTCTGTCTCTCTATCTGTCTGTCTGTCTCTCTATCTGTCTGTCTGTCTCTCTATCTGTCTGTCTGTCTCTCTATCTGTCTGTCTGTCTCTCTATCTGTCTGTCTGTCTCTCTATCTGTCTGTCTGTCTCTCTATCTGTCTGTCTGTCTCTCTATCTGTCTGTCTGTCTCTCTATCTGTCTGTCTGTCTCTCTATCTGTCTGTCTGTCTCTCTATCTGTCTGTCTGTCTCTCTATCTGTCTGTCTGTCTCTCTATCTGTCTGTCTGTCTCTCTATCTGTCTGTCTGTCTCTCTATCTGTCTGTCTGTCTCTCTATCTGTCTGTCTGTCTCTCTATCTGTCTGTCTGTCTCTCTATCTGTCTGTCTGTCTCTCTATCTGTCTGTCTGTCTCTCTATCTGTCTGTCTGTCTCTCTATCTGTCTGTCTGTCTCTCTATCTGTCTGTCTGTCTCTCTATCTGTCTGTCTGTCTCTCTATCTGTCTGTCTGTCTCTCTATCTGTCTGTCTGTCTCTCTATCTGTCTGTCTGTCTCTCTATCTGTCTGTCTGTCTCTCTATCTGTCTGTCTGTCTCTCTATCTGTCTGTCTGTCTCTCTATCTGTCTGTCTGTCTCTCTATCTGTCTGTCTGTCTCTCTATCTGTCTGTCTGTCTCTCTATCTGTCTGTCTGTCTCTCTATCTGTCTGTCTGTCTCTCTATCTGTCTGTCTGTCTCTCTATCTGTCTGTCTGTCTCTCTATCTGTCTGTCTGTCTCTCTATCTGTCTGTCTGTCTCTCTATCTGTCTGTCTGTCTCTCTATCTGTCTGTCTGTCTCTCTATCTGTCTGTCTGTCTCTCTATCTGTCTGTCTGTCTCTCTATCTGTCTGTCTGTCTCTCTATCTGTCTGTCTGTCTCTCTATCTGTCTGTCTGTCTCTCTATCTGTCTGTCTGTCTCTCTATCTGTCTGTCTGTCTCTCTATCTGTCTGTCTGTCTCTCTATCTGTCTGTCTGTCTCTCTATCTGTCTGTCTGTCTCTCTATCTGTCTGTCTGTCTCTCTATCTGTCTGTCT
>SZWC01006270.1:43684-51184 GCA_023375785.1 Penium margaritaceum | reverse complement strand
ACAACAACACTGCCTCATCATCCCAGCCACCAGTGCAAAATGCTCCACTTCTGACAAGCTATGTGCAACAGAGCCCTGCTTACCACTTCACCATGATATGGCAATGCCTCCCAAAAGGAACTTGTAGCCTGTCCGACTCCTCCCATCAGGGCTCCAGGATTTAATGTTGTTTGTGTAGCCTTCAATCACCACCAAGCAGTGGTGTGCAGCTCCAATAGAGACCGTGTACCACACCAATCACCAATGCATGGCTCTCGTCCGGACACACTGTAAGAATTTCACAAAGAGGTTGACGGTGAATGCAATACAAGGCTGGGTGGTCCATGAGAGAGCCTATGATGCGCAAGTACAGGGTCAAGTCCACCATCTCTCCCAAATCTGATGAATCTTCCACCTTTAGGACATCCTTCCCCTCATGTGTGATTGGGGAGGAGGACATGGGAATCGCGCCTAAGAGGTCTGCAAACTTCTCCCCCTCAACCCAGCATAGCACGTCTAATATGAAGCACAAGTTTCAATTGCTGGGCAGTCAAAAATTCTCCATCCCAAGGGATGTAGTTGTAGGATTGAGGTTCTTGAACCTGGAAGACAGCCCTGACCTCCTTCATGTCCTCCAATGTGGAGGATACAACCAGGAGGTAGTAAACATAGACCAGGATAGTAGTGAAGTACTCAGATGTTCACTCAAGGAAAAGGGACAGATTGGCATTGTTCTGCACATAGCCTTCAGGATGCAACGTGCTCGTGATCTTTTGGTTCCAGCACCACGGTGACTACTTGAGGCTGTAAAATGATTTGCGTAAGCACCAAACCATATTAATGACCTTGAAGCCGGGTAGCTGTACAATGTAGATCTTCCTGTCTAGACTAAAATAGAGGAACGTACTGTTCACATCAATCTTGTGGAGCATACAGCTATACTATGCCACATAATTTAACAAAGCACAAGCTGCAGACATACAAACTACAGGAGGAAAGGTGACGGTGAAGTTGACACCCTCAACCTGTGATAAACTCTGGGCCATCAAGCGAGCCTTTGAGCATTCTAGTGAGCCATCCAGCTTCACCTTCCTACAAAAGACCCACTTATCCTGTATTTCCTTCTACCTTCATAGAAGGTCAACGAGCTTGAACATAATTGTGCCCTAAGATGGTACATAGCTCATCCTCAGACACATCAAAAAAAGTTATGGTGTGTCCTCTGTCAAGAGTGCCTCCTTCAACATGACCGCATGAAGCAATGTTGAAGGAGGGCTTCAAGCCACAAGAAAACTGTCAAGTATAGGCTGAATCTCCACGAGGTTGATAGGGGGATATCATGCGTGCATGAACTTACCTATGAATTTCTTGTGTATAAAGGAACATGCCTAGTGAACCCTAGCATAGGTTGCCTAGACACTGAGCCCAAGGGCCTTAGTTCCATGATCACTGCTCTGAATCCTACAGGTAAACATTCTGGGCACTGAGGAAGCTGGCTGCTGAGCCCTAGAGGGTAGTGATGGAAGGTGCCCACTGAGCTGGTGAGTGAAAGAGATGCTTGCCTCAGGCATGGGAACAGGAGGAGTAAGAGTGAGACACATACCCAAAGGTGAGGATGTTGGCTTACAAGAAGATGCTAGGGAGGACGATGCTGCAGGCTCAGAGGCAGGTGGGCAGCTGGGAGAATCGAGGGACACAGTTGAGGCTCAAGGTACACAAGCATTGATGCGGCCAGAGGGGCAGCCATAGGGGCATATGTTGCGGGGATAGATGAAGCATAGGCACAAGAGAAGGCATGGATACCAAAGAGGCTATGGTGGCCTAGACTCCCCCATCCGCCAAGAACATACACAGGTTAAAGCAAATTCAGCGGCCAAATCCAGGATGCAAGAGAGATCCTGGTAGGTGAGAGCCTCGAAAAAGAGGGCATCTCAGGACTGCTGTGACAGACTGGGTCCAAGAAGCTTATGATTTTACCACATGGAAGTACCAAGCAAGGGGAACATGCGGCCCCATGGAGAGACCTTGGCACCCTGATTGTTCTTAGTGTACCGTACACAAGCCAGGGAGCCCCAGACACATGCAAGTTGGAGGTCATCATCTCATACGAGGTGACGTGGTTCAACATCAGACCATGCGGGAGGCGTTTCCAAGCCCAGAAATTTGACGGGTGAAGAAGGAGCAGGTCCAATTGGACCAACACCAATGCACAGAAGACCTACGAGATGGAATCATGGTAGGTTTAGCAATACATTTAACCCTGAGTGCATATGAGATAATTGGTCTCGGGTAGCTTCTTGAAAGAAACTGCATTAAGACCGTGGGCAGGCTATGTCTGGATGAGCTTGCACACCGTTTCTCTGCCCCCATGACACAGACGGTGATGCAACAAGAACCAGTGCTCAGGCAAGAGCACACCAGTGGTATAAGAACACATGCAGCAGGAGAGGGGAGGATAGAGGAAATAAAAGGAGCAGAAAGAAATGACACGGTACAGATCATCCATGATTGATGCGTGAAGTACAACAACACAATTCTCGTTGCCATTCACTCGGGCAAGACTAGTACAGCACTCAAGAGAGAGATCCATCATGGTATAAGCACAGAAAAAGAGTAATCTGAGCTCAAAGGAAGGGGCAAAGATCACGTCAAGATTTACATGGGGTTTAAAAAACCATGAGATTGAGTCACAAGTCCATGAACAGGGAAGGTCCGCCATAACCCTGTGCAGACAGACTGAACGGACCGGAAATTACCAAGGATAATGAAGTCAACACGACTTCAGTTCATATTATGGGTGGAACCAGAGTCCAAAATCCAGGTTTCACTCATCTCACGACCTTTCTTCATCGCCGAGCAACTCATCCAGGTGCCACAGAGAACTCTGCTTATGCTAGAAACTCAACAGATGACTATGAAAAACAATGAAGGACACAGACATGTGACTTGTCAAGCAAGGCGTTTATGTCCTGCCGAGGTTGATCCTCATCATGCACTGACTGAGCCCCCGGGAGATATCCTTAGGGCCACTCACTTATTGTGAGTCACTCAGACAGAGCTCTGTGATGGTGTTGTCTTGAGGATATTGGTCACTGTTGCTCCAGGTTGAGAAGGGGGTTTCTCAATTGTTTCTTTTGCTATGGTGTGGCTCTCATGCGTGGTGCTGGAAGTGGTCGATTACACATGCACCGCATGCAGTCCATGCATGCTCTTGACCCAAAAATTGGCACATCTTGTCCTGGTGGATGCCACCACAGTTGTGGGACTGGTCAGACCGTCCACTACCACTGCCTGTCGGTGCCCCTTGCTTCTGCCCCATAGCACACCCCTTCTTCCCGTTCTTCCCATAAGTGGCTGTTTCCATAAGTGGCTGTTTCCATAAGTGGCTGTTTCCATAAGTGGCTGTTTCCATAAGTGGCTGTTTCCATAAGTGGCTGTTTCCATAAGTGGCTGACTCATTGGGGGAAAAGGAGAGCAAGATAGATAGCTGGATGAAGGGGAAGTCGAGGGTGTCTCTATGGTCACTGCAAAGAGCAGGCTCAACTGGTGCAACAGGCTGCCTCCTTGGCCGTTGTCTTCTCCAAGAAGTGGCGCTGTGCCCAAGGAAGGAGCTTGAGGCAAGGAGACAGATCCTCAAGGGGAGTTCAGCAAATGTTCAAAAACATGTCTTAGAATTTGAGGTGGACCCTCAGCATGATGATGTTGAGGGCCCAGTTGCTTCGAGGTCCCCAGCGTTTCTTGGTGGGAGTGAAGGTGGATGGCGCGTAGCCAATATTCACCTACCGACTTGGATACTCCCTTCCAAAGAGTGTTGAACTCAGCAAGGCAACATGACCTTGTCGTGTGGGTCTGCATAAAGGAGAGGGCTCGTGTCAGCTCCCAGCCTCAGTGGGAGGGTGGTCCTCAAATCAGCTGGAAACAACTTTTCTTGGTCCTAAACTTGCACAAGAAGAGCCAGAAGGCAACGACCAAATCCTATGGAATTGTGGTCAACAGGCCCCGAATCGCTTGTGATGTTTCTTGGACCTAGCAAGGGTAGGTAATCTCATACTGGCTCAAATTGTACGACGTGACCCGCTTCATAGTTTTGGCCCATACCTGAAATAGCACCTCTTAGGAGTCCAAACCGTCCTCACTTGTGTAGCAAGGGGAGTGTCTTAAAGTCCTTCGGTCACCGCTCTATGGGAAGGATGACCTCCTGACCTGGAGCAGCTAGGCAAGGAAAGGGGAGACGTCCGAATGCTGACAACGTCACCTGCTGCTGAGTGGTGTGACACACAGGGGTGATGGGGGATGTGTCGAGGCGGACACCACACAGCCGCTCCTCCAGAGTGCATGTCTCCTTGGGCCCTGGGTCCGCTGGTCTCCTACACATGGTTAACCGGGTATGTTGTTCCCCCGTGTGTAACACAATTCTGTTCAAGGAAACGCTGCAATCTGGCCGTGACGTGTGAGGTGGATTGTCCATCATCTGTCAGTGTCGGGATGCTGGTAGACACTTTGACATGCAAGTAGCATATGGTGGATATTCCCCAGTATGCGGCTCTAGCGCAGCTACTGTCACTAAATATCTTCTTCCTGCAATCGAAGCTTGGCGATCGCCCGTAAAATTGCGCACTCATCACCTTGGAAGATGTGGAGCTGGCTGAATCCACCAGCCCCTTACCCTTTTCACCAGTGGGAACCATGTGTGATGCTCGTCCCCTGTCCACAATGAGCATTTGGCAACATTTCCCTTGTCCTAGGAGGTGTGGGAAACGAGAATGGGGCCATTAAAGGCTAAATTCTGAGGGTCACTGCAAGAATGAATTGGTAGTGTTTACTCGTCCTCAGTGGGCTTGGGAAATGCAAGAGGGGATGTTTTAGGCCACTGCCTCCCCCAAAGAACCATCCTCCTCTCCCTTCCAGGAAAGAGGGTGAAAGGTGCTCGAAGAACACGGAGCCTAGCCCAACGCAATACAATCCATCCATTGGTGCTGCGGTTACTGCTACTACTGTTGCGGCTATAGCTATTAATGCTACCGTTGCGACCACTTCTGCTGCTTCTGTTGCTGATATCAGCATGCCACTGATGCTGACGTTGGTGGGCGGCCGTTTGCTGCTGACATCAGCGGATGTCAGCAGAGCTGGTATGAGACAAGGCCGGCAGCAGCAGCAATGTCACTGCTGCTTCTATTGCAGTCGCTGCTGCCATCGTAGTTAGTGCTCCCACTTTAGCAGCAGTTTCTACTGCTGGTACTGCTTCCACTGCCGCTCTAGTAGCCGTTGTGACTACTGCTGCTGTTGCTTCTACTTCTGCTCCTGCTTTTGCCATGTACGTAACAGGTCATTCCAAGATCCCAACTGCGATGGTGAATCTTACTCTTGTTGCTTTCGTAGCTGGGTCTTATCTTGGAGCTCAACAAGGAATGCCTCGCTGCATTGATACCATGAGAAAGTTCATGGAAGCTTCATAGCACTGTTGCTACTGACACTATGTTTGCCAGCACTCACGTTGTCAAGTATGGGAGACGAAACAGTAGGGGTCTAGTTTCAAAGACAGCCGTGGTCTCTGAAGCAACAGACATGCAGAGGGAAATTAAAACTGACAGGCACACAGCATACATGACTACCGCAAGCACCAGTCAGGCTGGGCATTACAGCAAGAAAGCTAGCCCTAAACCTGAGAAAGTGCGTAGAAGCTTCCTAGCAACACGGCCGCTGACCGGGCGTCAGTGCCTAGTCAGACGGTGACGACAGTCATAGGTCGTACACACAACGGCAAGGGTTTGGCTAGGAGACACAAGTCAGAGTGTCAGAATGCTTCAATATAGCATATGCAGAGAGAAATGACAAATGACAAGTCCATGGCATAAATACCTGCCGCGGCGCACGGCGGGTGTCGCACGCGGCAGTCCAAGAGCTGTCCTAAAACCGGCCCAAAAACACTGTTTTGGCCGTAACTCTGCGCACACATGTCAGAATCCTACGCCATCTGAACCTAGACGTGCAGAATCAAAAGACGCACGCAACGACTGGTCACATGCATGCATCCTTCGACTGACAGCGAGTATACAATGCAAAAACATGCAAATGGGCCTCATGCCCAGTCCGCCGAAAGGCGCCTGCAAGACGTAGAAGGCACAGCAAGGAGTCCCGGTGACATCTGGGNCGCCGGTGTCACCAGGGCCGCCTGCCTCAGGGATCTGCACGAGTATGGACACGGCCGAGTGGTCACAGTAAACTGTACAGGAACGGCACAAAGCACAACACTCCCCCATGACCCGATGGTACGCATGTCCATACGCGTGCAGCACTGGTACAACCACATAGTGAGTGACACAGACAGATGAGACGGCAACGTACATCCCACACTCAACCACTGTCACGCACTGGGCGAAGCCCAACAGAACGAATGGCCACCAGGAACTTGCCGCGGGCAAGTGCCTTCGTCAAGAAATCAGCTCGCTACAAGTCAGTGCCAACCCACATGATGGAGATCACGCGTCGCTCCACCAGATCACGAACGAAGTGATGCTCAACCGCAATGTGCTTTGTGCGAGCATGAAAAACACCAGAGTTCTCCGCGATGGCGAGAACACTCTGGTTATCGCAACGCAGCACAATGGCGGGTACTGACTGTCCAAGCTCAAGAAACAAGCGCTGCAGCCACACTGCCTCAGCAGCCCCTAGCCCCAAAGCCACATACTCTGCCTCCGACGAGCTACGTGCGATGCAGCCCTGCTTCCCGCTTCGCCAAGACAAAGCGGTACCACCGAGCAAAAACACGTAGCCAGTGCGACTGCGTCCGTCAGGACTCCAAGCCCAGTCGCTGTCAGTGTAGCCGTCAAGAACCACCAAACACTGCCGACGAAAGAAGAGTCCGAGATACGGTGTGGAGACCACGTACCGTACCACTCGCACAACCGCGTGAAGAGCTCTCACACGTGGAGCCTGCGAGAACTGAGTGAGAAGGTTGACGGCGAACGCGATGTCGGAACGCGTGGTAGTGGCCAGGTACATCAGAGATCCGATGAGACGGAGGTACAAGGTCACGTCCACTGTCTCCCCCAGCTGTGTAGGGTCATCCACCTTCAAGGCATCCTGCCCATCAGGTGTGAGTGGTGTGGAATCAGTGGGCACTGCACCAAGGAGATCGCTAAAGCGCTCCCCCATGACTCGTGCGTATCGGGCCTGATGCAGCAACAGTGTCTGATGTCTGCGATCTCGCACAATCTCCATACCAAGAAACACCGATGCAGGACCAAGGTCCTTCATCCTGTAGACGGTCTGCAGGACAGCCTTGGCCTCCTTCATGGCCTCCAGTGACGGAGACGCGATCAGAAGGTCATCAACATAGACCAGGATGGCGGTAAACCGCTCGGGTGTCGGTAGGATGAAGAGTGAGGGGTCTGCCTCGCTCTGTACGTATCCTGCGCGAGTCAAGGTGCCAGTGATCTCCTGGTTCCAACATCGTGGAGACTGCTTGAGGCCGTACAAGGACTTGCGCAAGCGCCAGACCTTGTCACCGTCCTCAAAGCC
>SZWC01006270.1:0-26731 GCA_023375785.1 Penium margaritaceum | reverse complement strand
TCTCTCTCTCTCTCTCTCTCTCTCTCTCTCTCTCGCGTCGGACAAGAGCTAAAGGCGGTCTCGTCAGCGAAATCATCCAACGAGACTGACTCTCGCGTCGCCCAGACTGAGACTCACCGTTGGAAGGGTCTCATTGTCAGTGAGAGAGAGCTAAGAGAGCAGCCAGCGAGCAGCTGGCACGTCGTGGCATCCCATGGATTGCAGACGTTCAATCTTTTGCCACGTTCAACTTTGACCTCAACCTCAACTACAACTTCAGCTCTGCTGTGGTAAATGCCCCACATGCATTGTGGGGTGGAGGCAATGACGTCAGCAAAAGGTGACAACGGCAGTGACGCAGTCAGTGGCAGAGTCATTGGCAGAGTGAGTGGCAGACACAGAGGCAGTGGCAGGCGCATGCGCATCGGTGACACACGATTGCGATCTCCACACCAGTTGAAGAAGTAAAAAAATGAAAAAGGCACTACTCACTTGCGCGTTGGCGTTGGCTTGCTGTATTGCGCGTGCCAGCAGCTGAAAGCCTGTCGCCGTCGTTTTACCTGCCACTGCATGTCGACCATACTCGCACATTTGAATGCTTGCGTGCGTGCGTGCGTGCGTGCGTGCGAGCGTGCGTGCGTGCGTGCGAGCGTGCGTGCGTGCGTGCGAGCGTGCGTGCGTGCGTGCGAGCGTGCGTGCGTGCGTGCGAGCGTGCGTGCGTGCGTGCGAGCGTGCGTGCGTGCGTGCGAGCGTGCGTGCGTGCGTGCGAGCGTGCGTGCGTGCGTGCGAGCGTGCGTGCGTGCGTGCATGCGTGCGTGCGTGCGTGCGTGCGTGCGTTCGGGTGGGCGGGCGGGCGGGCGGGCGGGAGGGGGCGTGGGCGTGGGAAAAGCTACGAAACGGCGGATGGATGAATGAATGGATAGGATATGCAGTTTAGACAGGGGTTACAAGCGCACTAACCTCTTCACACAAGAAAACAAGCAAAGCAACGCACAAGTTGTGCGGCACAATGCACAAAAGCGCGTGACACGAAACATAAAACACACCGAGCACGCACCCTCTGCTGAGACTCCGTCCGCGGCAGCGAGCGCCGGCAGTAGCAACACAAGCAGCAGGACCACAGCCGCCGCTGCCTCGGCATGCGGCAGCCGGTCACGGCGCACCGCGCGCACTCCGAGAGACCCCATTTCTTCCGCTCTTGCCCGCCGCGCTGTCCTTGCTGACTCGCTCGATTGCTCACTCGCCTCTTTGCTTTTGCTCTCGGCTTTCTCGTGCCTCGTCCGTTTCTTCCCTTGCTTGTTTCGTCGTTTGGTTGTTTTATTGCTTGCTCGCCCGCTTGTCCTGAGCCGTCTTGTTCCTCTTGCTCTCGTGATGCAGCTAGCTGTCCAAGGGGAAAAAAAAATTCACCGAAGCAAAAAGAAAGACCGCGCTCTTGGAGTTAAGAGGGTAGGTGGTATCTCGCACGCGAAGCGCCAATAGAGCCGCAGCGTGCGACTCGCGGTACAAACGGGAAACGGGGAGCCGATGCTCGGGGCTACGCCGAGCTGCACCGCGCTCAAAACAACGGCATAGGAGACGGTCATCTGCGTTCTGCTGCTGCCGACGCTGCCTGTGAGCCGAGAGCGCCTGTGCGGCGGCGCAGTACCGTGTTGAGCTTCTCAGAGACTGAGGCCTCGTTTGCATTCTAACGAGCAAGAAGTCGGATCCGACTTCCGAAGTCGAAAGGTACTCGACGCCTTCCGAGGTGGAACATTGGCTACTGGTGTGATCGACGTGTATCTCGAAGAGACCAATCCTGTGTCACTCCACGTCAACAGTTATCCAAGGGCGGCGCGGTTCTCCGACTCTGGACTCGGAATCCGAATGCCGAAGTCGGATCCGACATCAAAGCTACCGAAACCAAACGCATCCTGACATATCTTGTCCGGGCGACGTTGGTGTCGCTGCCTCAGCATTTGCTGCTGCGGCTTACTTGGGAAGGCGAATAAGAGCGCGCCTCGGACGCTGTTCCGGCAGGGACAGAAGAAACAGCGATTACCCCGGCCGCGTTTCGGAATAGTTTGTTTAAATTTCGGCCTTTCTCATCTGGAGCGTGAATGTGTTGTTTATGCTTGAAGCACGGGACCAGAGGGTCGCACAGTCGGACGAGCCTGGAAATGCACGAGGGAACAGGGGGTGGAACGGCTCTCTCACTGGATGACAACAGCATAAAACTGTCGACGAATTTATTAATAATAAGAGTGAAGGAAATGCAGTTAACGTGCCGGAAAAGGTGGTTTATAGGCTTCGACCCGCAGTCGAGACAGCCAATCCGATATTTAAAAGTCATTTGGATTGCGTGAGACGGAAAAGATGTGGAGCGAATTGTGACTACCTAATCCTGCAATCAGCGACGACCTAATCCAAGTCGCCATCCAAGGGCCCCGAAGGTAGGTACTTGTATTCTCACTTTTGGTGCATAAACGGCGTCAGCAATTTGACACACCGCCTGCCCATTCCCAAAGCCAGCAGCAACTCCAAGCGAAGGTAGATGGGGAGTTTTCAAACAAAACATAAAGCACTAAACCACATATTAACGTTTTATAAATGAAAAAGCTGCCAAATCAAGTTGACAATGTACAAAAGTAAGCGTCAAAGAACACCTCAACATGATATCAATGGAAGCACTCAACAAAATTTCAACAAATCATTACAATTTAACATAGTTCAAGAAACATTGTGAAAACTGCTCCAAAGAACATCTAAATTGGTCACGGATCTTCCAGTGGAAAGGCTCACCTATGTGTTGTGCAACATATCACACCATACTTTGAAGAAAAATCAATGTCTACCACGAATATTGAAGACCACAGTAAGGAGGGTTGTCCAATGACCTTCATACTTTTCTTCCTTTTTCAATCTCACCTCGCACACTTTGAAACCCACGATTCAACAAACAAATCCCTACACTTCAAACAAACTACGTAGCAATATGAAGAAAAAAAAGAAACAAGGATACACATGTGCTACATGAATATGAAAACTTCAATTTTGTTGATTTTGGACGATTTCCATGATACAAACATACAGAACATGACGTTTCTTGCATAGAAATGATTTTCATTTGAGGTTTACTCCTCAAACGTTGAGATTCACTTGTACTTGCCTGCAGACATGAAATGGTACGCAAGCAAATGAAGATGAATTTTTCCCGACCATATTTCTTATGATTTGCCTACTAGAAGATATCAAGAAAACTTATAAAAGTTTGTGTATTGTACGGAAAAAAGGTAATATGGGGAATACATTTTGCTTCCTTAACCATGCATTTTTTAACAAAATTAAAATTTTTTCCGCTTTATATACATAAGTAAATAAAGCATAAAAAACTTTTATCACTCTGCAAAAAAATGCAAATGACAAAACATATCATTTATGTTAAAAAATATCTCGTTCCTTCGGAAATTCATAACACAATTCATCACTTAATATTTTCCCAGACTGATGTTTTTTAACTTTTTCATTCAATTTTCATTTAAATTTTCACGCACAACAGAATTCGTGTTTGATTTCTAGGCATTTTTCTTCCTTACGTTGCCTCTCCCTCTGTTCTCCACCTGAGTGAGATGTCACCAATGGTTCATAAAAGAAAATCAAAGCAATTCACTCGTAATTTTGGCAATGTGAATTTTTACAATTCTCATTTTTCCAAAACAAAAACGGGAATTCAGACAAATGGGAAAACAGTGTGAATAGTCAATGCTTGAATTTTCTCGATAAAGCACGTTTATCCCATCTACAACACTCCACAATCAAGAGTCAACTTAAGTGTCTATCCTGAAGTATATAAATACTAAAAATCATTTAAAGGTCTAGGATGTGACAAACTCCTGACAAGATGTAAGTCTAGCTAACAAGACAAAACTAACAAGACGTCTTTCTACACTTGATGACCAGATTTTGAGGCATGTCATGTCTTCACTGCCGTGCATCTGAGGCACACCCATTCAATCAAGTAAAAACTCTCAACTACTCTCAACCACTCCATTACCACATGCAATATAACTAGTTGAAGGAACTTCTCCTTGTTTTAGAAAACCTGCATTTCTATTTTACAAGCAATATAAGGTTATCATAAAAAGAAGTGAACGTCAATTAGGTCAAAGAATTATGGATAGTTCAACCTTAGAGTCATTTACTTCATTTTGGACAGTTCTTCCTCACAATAAGATATGGAAATAATCTTGAACAATAAAATGGGCTCCCAACTTCCAGAATTGCGTGCATTCATAGCCATAATGTCTTTTTTTAATTCAAAATGACACGTGGTTGGGGGGGAAGTGTCGACAAGTGAAATGTGTTTACCATTAGCGTAGTGATTTCCATTTTGTATAAAAATGGAAGCATGGAAAAAATGTTTATCATGGCACCTACAATATTGTGGCCGAAACATAGTTCATGGCCACAACGCAATAAGTACACCGTTACAACCAAAACTACAACGCTACCAGTGACCTCATCTCGTAAGGTAAAGAGAAAAAATATTTTCAATGCATGCATTCACAAAATGGACACTTTACATACCTGAATAATTCCAGGTTGTACGTATAAAAGTTTTCTATCCACATGTTTTCTGAAAACATTCCATATGCATTTATCTTCAACATCACAAAAATCAAAAACAGTGAATGCATCAATGTTGAAGCCTTTCTTATATCCATGCATTTCATCAAGGAACCCCATAGACCACAATTATGGCCATCGACGCAACATCATCAATGAATTGAATCATAATCTGAATAAACATAAAAAACATAAGTCTAAACTATAAAGAAAATGCTAAGAATATCAGAATTGTTTTCTCCCTTTATCTTGTAAACCAATTATATTCTGATCATGGCCCATGTTAGGTTCCATGAAGTGCAACCCGCACCCATATATTGTTTTTTATAAGGTCAAGCCACATATCCCACCAACAACATTGTCAGAGAAAACACGTTGAATAAATCCCACTTAGTACATTGTATTCTAAAAACTTTCAAAATCTTTTTATTTGAAAAACAATTGTAAAGCCAACTCTAACATCAATTCAAAATTAAATTCGTTCATAAACTTTCACCAACTTGGTCAAGTTTGAGTTATGTTGAACATATGACATTCCACCAAAAATGTGTTGGTGTTATTAAGTGTGATCGAGCCAATGGCACATAATAATTTTTTTTAAAACAATTAAGGGAAAAGATGACCATAATAGTCATGTTGTCAGAAACGGAGCAAAGGAAAGTTTACATTGTACATGAAAGGTGAAAAGAATGGGATACATAATAATACAGAAGAGGAAAAACAAAAATCTAAGCTAAAGACTAATTCTAACAGTTGTGTACAAATATTGTTCATGTTAAGTATCACTCCAAGTGATGTTACGCCACATGTGGTAAAGAGTAACTCTTGTACAAAAAGTGACTTCATGAGGTGTGAGTCTCTTTTGTTAGAATGTGAGTTTAACTACATGTTTCCATATCCACGCAAGCAATTACCTAACACATCAACGCTAACATCCATTCAACATATACGAAAAAACACTATTTTTTCATGAAGAACGGAATCATACGACAACCTTAAAAAGAAGTGTATGCGGTAATAGTTCAATCAATGGGGAAAATCCAATAACAGTTGGGGTAAGGTGCGGCCCACATACTCAGTATGTGCCATAAACAATGTCACACTAGGATATACTTTCACTCTTATGTGATTGATGGACCCAAATGGTTCATCCGTGTCCATTTTAATTTATAAACAAAAGGTTATATCTGGGCATGACCCACAATAATATCAAAAAACTTGATTTAACTACCATCAATTTGATTCTTTGATGCAAACATACCTTTTTTGTTTTCATGGTCCATTCTACCTAAGAGATGGTTACATGTTTATTCAATGACTTGGTAATGTCAATTTTCCCTTAAGCAACAAACTATTCTTCATTTAAAACCAAACATCTTACATTCTAAAACAAATCAAAGGGAGAAGTTACGTATTTGTTGAAGCATTAACATGAATCTCTCTACAACATGATATACCATGAGATGTGCCATTAGAGCACATGGTATGTCTGAATGCATGTATGAAGAATTGCTTGCACCTCTTCCCTTTTGGTAGAAAAAAAACTTTTGAGTGTAAGAATCATGCTAAGGCATGACGTTAAATGCAAATTCTTCTTGTATTGAATTTCAAAAGAAAAATCCCATATCTTCTTGACACAAAAAAGCCGTTGCCCATGATTGAATACTTAAGTTTGATGTATGGATTGAATGGTGTCTCATGAAAACTTTTCTTATGGTGTTTTCATTGTTCAATCTTTTAATTTTGACCACTTCCTCCCCGTTTTCTATGGAGAGCCCTCATAAAACATTATCAAGTGAATTCTTTGGATTCACACCAAGTTACCATGATTCTTGCATCATTCTCTTTATGGAACGTATGGCAATGTAATAACCTTAGGAGTGTAATCAAGAGAGCTCCATATCAACATCCAAGGAACTCAAACAAGGAGAAAAAAGCCTATACATGTTCTTGTGTCATCATGTGGCACAATACTTGAGATTAAAATCAACATGGTGATGAGTTTTGATATAAAGTCACACGTGTAGAAAATTCATGGTCCACACTACAGTATCTCTCACTCTTTATGATATCATAAAGTATGTCGTCTGGGACACATGTGTAGTACATGGTGATGATACATGAGATTATCATTTGGTAGCACATAACCTTAAATTAACAGTGTGTGGACAAAATATCCCAAAACCTACAGAGCAAGTGATCTCCATATTATTGAAGAAAATGGGAATAATGACCTTCTTTTCCACACGAATAAATCTTCAAAACATGATGTAAACTCATTTTTCAAAGGATGCCACGTGCAAAAGCACAATCGAATAATGATTTTAACAAAATGATAACATTTCATGAAAACCATTTCTATCCACATACAGGCTTTCCATGAAGTACTTGATTCACTTGGCTTAGAAAAAACAATGTTTTTTTTCCAAAAAAAATGGTTTATCAAAGAACATTAGAAAACCATAACCCTCTCGTAAGATGTATGTTCAAGTGGCTGATAACTTTGCTTTTTTACTAATTTGTTATCGCAAAGAAGGGACACAAATGACAGGTTTTGAGAGGATTTATTTTATTGAATCTAACCATTGTGGCTAAAATACGATTGATTCCAAGGAAAGATGAGTTTTCTTAAATGAAGTACCTTGAAAACATGAGAAAATGTCCTTTTGTATAGTTATTCTCAAGATGAGAGGACATGCATGTCGAGTGGATGCTTCATGGTGTTACAAAGGGTTAGCAGCTGAGGGGCTTTAATGATTCGACAAGCAAAATAATGGTAGAAGAAGAAGCATGCACAACATCGCCTTAAGAATGCATGAATCGAAGACCATTGAATAATCATCTGTAGATCTGGTGCAAGTTCCAAGTGGATCATGATCGACGGGCCCAATATTAGAGCATATAGACATCAACAAATATGAAGAGGGAATTATGAGCAAGCAACCTTCATCTGAAATTTTATCTGAAGACTTAACAAAGCCTCGTCAATGAGGAAGATTTTCCCTCTAGAATAAAGCTACTTATCAGAGCCCAGAACACAAGGAACCTTCTTATACCTGGAAGCTTCTCCATTAAAAGATAGACGTGGTAGAAACCCTACAGTATGTGAAAGAAGCTTTTCATTTAGGTGGTCAACTTTCCAAGACTTAAAGTATGGAAGGGAAAGGATCTAATTGTATAATCCTACAACAAAATTGAAAACAGGGCTAAGCGTTTTTTTGAATTTTTTGTTCCTTGTAAAACACATGATTTTAAGTATTCATCTCCATGCATCTACTTCCGCTACTTTCCCGACAACGTGAATAAAGCATGCTTGTTGGGCACAAAAGATCCAAGAACAAAAGGGGACCCCCATGCTATACTAGAGCATGCAACGGCTTTTTCATGGCTTGCTTCCAAAATCTCATTATTGTAAGGGCGCAACAAGATCTTTGTTAATCTAGTGCAACAAAAGAAATAATAGTAGCACAATTACACATTGGTCAGGAAGCCCTTCACGATCCATGAACAAGCTTGAGGAGGGAACCCCTATCATCTTCACTCAAAAATGCAATGTAATCACCCTTAGTGACGTGCAACTTGCACATGAGAAGAGAGTATAGGTCCAATGTTCAACATGGTATCAAAGTAGGAAGATTATGCATGTACCATGAGTAGCACTGGTAATGGAAGTAAGGAGGGAAGACAACATTTGTCTCCCCTCATGAGGCGTATTCTAGCTCTCCCAAATCATGCTCAGTATTTGCAATTCAATGGCAAGGTGAGTATGATTGAAAAAGAGAATAGCAATGATGATGTTGCGCAATCTCAAAATCCATCTTTTCAGTCTAATGTGCCCATATGCTTAAGAGAAAGCTATTATGTGCTAGAGCCCACATAAGGAACTAAAGAACTAAGGTGCTAGGCTAAAGATGCGTTACACATGCTTCACCAAACAAGAGAGCTTAATATGTGGAATCGAAGCAGACTATGTTAGTGTTCGTGACAATCTCCACTTGCCTTGTACAAGCACATGATGAGAAACAAAGGTGTTGCCACTTTGAAGATATGTTCATGAGCGGCCTTCTACATGAAAAACAAGCAAGAGAAAAATGGAAGCGAAAAATGTAAGGTTAGATTATTCATAACTTGGATAATTAATTCAGTTTCCATGCCATACCCATGCGCAAAGAATGAGGGTGCCATGTCGTAGAACATGCACAATTCAAAGCCATGGTGGCTCGTTGCTTGGCTCAATAGGCTCTATTAATTGCACAAAGAGAGTGCATCACATGAAGAATGAGAAAAAACGGTAGGTGTTGATTCAGAAAATTGGTGTTCAGGAGCTTCTTTGTGAAGAAGAGTAGCTTGCTCTTGTAGCATGGGTGTCGCAAAAGTAGCAAGTACAAGAGCAACTCGTGGCTTAGGAATCCTAAAGTAAAAACCTTAAATAACAAATGCCATGGACTCATTGAAAACAACATCAATCGTAAGCAAGAGTAGTAATGACAACCGTTACTTCCATTATGATAGGGTTGACATGCAGAATATGCACATCGACTCCAAGAAAAAGCTCCTCTCATCGTTCAACCAGCCATATCTAGACCAATGCAGCCTCTCACACCACTTCAAAGAGACATTCCAATGTCATTTGTAGCTTGACATCCACAACCAAATTTGATGGTAACATCCATGCTAAAATCCCAACAAGTCGTGTTGCAGCTCCATCGGTCAAAAGAAAAAAAAAAGACTAAATCATGCCTCTAACACAATTTGGCCAAAGAAGTATAGTCACAAAATAATGTCCTCCATAAGGCAATTAGTGGAAGCATAACCAATAAGGGAAACAGAGTGTGTTGGTAGTATATCACTATACAAGATCTCTAATGGCAATAAGAACAACATGCATGTGTGGAAACTACCAAATACATAAACATTACATGTCGAACACATCAAACCTTTTCAACGAACCATAAGGAAGGCCACTTCGAAGAGAAGAGCTAAAAGGCATTAAGTAGACCCATGTGTAGTGGAACCGAAGACATGGTTGGCATTGCATGTAAGCTCACCACCATGTGTGGCAATATCTATAAAACAACAATGAAGTTGAGTGCCTCGGTAGCAACTCAACGTCACCCTTTAGTTTTTAAATAGGTTTTGTTACAAATGCATTAGGTAGTCAGGAGGCAGAAGACGTTGAGGAAGAAAATCAAGGGGAGAATTCAAAAGGAATGAACTAAAAAATGATATGTAAAGGTAATAAAGCTCATTTGCAACCGAACATCCCATACATGTAGCCGTAACTTCAGTATTTAAAACGAAAACATGAGGAAAAGGTTTTGTAGAAGCCCACAACAAATGCAACATTACATGACACTTAGCAAGGCCTTTATGGTGTACATAGACTGATAAGGCTCAACTCAACAAGTGTGTTCATTTGCATTTCGACCTTTGCAAAAAGAGAGAATAAGAAGACCTCCATGATAGTGGAGGAGGTGCAAATCCTTTCTCATGTGGATGTGATACATCAAACATGGCAAACAATGATGAAGACGCAACCTTAAAATTTTGTGAAGATTTTCCATCGTAACAAATACATTATAATAGTTGTTAAGATAGTAAACAAGCTAGAAACAACACTCATCAATCAATGTGACATTACACTAGGCTTTGAAATGTGTTGTGATGCTCACGGAGATGAAGATAAGTGCCACATAAAGACCATAAGGTCCTTCTTCCAAGGAAGCAGGTTTTCATATAAAAATTATACCAGTTTGGTAAGTGGTTCCATTAGTCCCATATGGTGACAAGTGGCATTCACGATGACAATATGTACTACAGACAATACTCATGCAGTATCGGCCATGTATGAACAATCACCTTGCCCCTCAAATTGTGAATTGATAAGTGTATTACAAAGAGAAGATATTAGCGAACATGGACTTCTAATACAAACATGTATTAAGTACATTTCATTCAAAACAAGAAAGCATGTTCTGCATACATGTTTTGGTTTTAAATACATACATTACTGGTGAAAGTCTAAAAAACCGTTTACATGTAGAAATACACGTTACATACACTAAGAATAGAGTGTATGCATATGGGGTGATTAACCGAAACTCCTGGTGGCAACTGGTTACAAGTTTCCCATCATTTACTAAGTAGCATTCCTCATGGAACGTTCCTAAAAAGAAGATGTTCCTACTATTGCGGTAGTGGAATTTTGGATCCTATAGTGACATAATCACCGTTTGATCAAGCAAGGGGGTCTTAATACTGCCCACAATCCATGCTACTGGCAAGCAAACCCTATACTCTAATGTGGAGAAGAGGAAGGTTGGCATCAAACCATAAATTGAAAAGACTATCAAGTTCATGTATGGTATAGGCAAGCAGCAGAAAAACAAAACTCAGCTCAATGTTCTAACACAATCTGCCCCATCTAAGGGAACAAGACTTTGTAAGGCCATCAAGGTTGTCGCTGTAACGATCATAGCAATTCATCATGATGTTAGGTCAAATAGCTACTAGGTTGTCAAGGCAACCTCCTCATCACCGTCGGAGCCACTACTAGACTTAGTGGGTCATGAAATGACTTATCACCCTTTTAGCCAAGCAAGAAAAGTGTTACAAGGATTATTAGACTAAAAAAGAGAAACTTGAAAAAGTCCTTTCAGACTTTTTGAGCATAACAGTGGCAAAGCCAACGGCAAACACTAAATATAAGCTCAAAGCCTGGACACAAATCCTTGCTTAGGGATGAGCAACGTCTAAGGACACACCTTTAGTAAGAATGCTCTTTTGTCATACACGTAGTCTCTCCACCTCCTTGATGTGGTTAGGTTTTCAGTTAGCTAGGAGCGTCCACCAACCCGGGTTAGCAGAAGGCGGCAAGGCTAACATGGGTCTTGAGGTGAGAGAGAATTTGTACAGTCTTGGTCTGAGATGTTTTCTAGCAAAGGCAGACCATTCGTGCATTTGTTAAGTTGTTGTATGAAGTGAATGGAGTTATGGCTAGAGAAAATGGAATAATAGTGTCTTATTTGCCTTGCTAGTGGAATCTTGGCAATGTGCCATGCTACTCTGTGCTTAGGTGGAAATTCTTGCTACAAGGTCATAGCTTCCTTCTCAAGTAATTTTCCAAATTCAAAGTATGAAGCTTCTTCCTTAGCAAAGCTTCCTCAAGGCTGGCAACTTGGCACTGGTCAAAGTAGTTGACTTTTACATGTTGCCATAAATGCAGGGCGGTCCCCACTGAGCTCCACATGTAACTAATAATTTGTTCATTTAGTTGCTGATACAACTACTCTGTTGTGCATGCGATACTTATGCAGAGTCTTCCGTACTCTAGAGCTCTCATTGCACATGTTGATGGAAGCGGTCTTTACAATCTAGTTACGTGTAGCCCCACCTCAAGTGATCTGCGCCAAGTACCCTGTAGTGATTTCTTGCATTGTGCAGCTATTCACCAAGCTTAGACAGGTGGCATGCACAACCTCGTTGTGCATGAAACACAAAAAGACCCAAGCTCCTTTCCCCCCTTGGACCTTCATGTGAGAGTGAAAATCTGGCTCGTATAGTAGGATACTCATAGCCAAGCCAGAACCAAATATTTATGAGCAACTAATCCATAATTTTGCATACAAACCTTGTATTATCAGTCTGAGTACGCCATTTGAATGCTGTCGTTCTTACACTTATCCATCACTCAAACGTTTTCTAGGTGTTGTTATAAGCCCAGCTCTTGGCAGCAAACGTGATCAAGCTTTTCTTCGCGACAAATGTTTTGACCATTTTGGTTTGTAGATTATGAGGAGAATAGAGAATTCAAGCTATAAATATATACAAATAGTGCCCGATCAAGATGAAGCACCATGGTGTCTGATACTGCATAGCTTACTACCATTCGCATTAAGTTGACAAGCTTACGAATGCTGAGTTGCTGTTGAACACCTTAACATGTGCTCCTCATAATTGAAACTCCCTTTCTAAGTTAGAAAGTGGGAAAAAAACAAAAGAAGAAGAGGACAAAGGAGAAGAAAGGAAGAAATCTAATTATAAAAACATTAGGGCAATAGCCCATTGCATTATTTCCTTGTAGCATCGGTATAAAAAATTCCAAAAACTTCCTCACATAATGGAGCTAGCAAAGTTAACCTACGGTAGACCACAGTCATGCAAATCAATATGGTTGCATACGAAAAAAAAGGAAAGAAAGCATGGATTGATAGACACATGTAACTAAAGGAAACTGTGCAATGGTAGAATTCCCCTTAACAAGAGCACATCAAATTTCGCAACATCAAACTTGGTCATGATAACACTAAGGAATTCAATTTTTATCTAAAGAGGCCTCTTCACTTTGAGAACAATGATTCAGTGATTCCAAAAGCATTTTAAAAAATTGTATAGGAGGAAGTCAGCATTAGCCAAAACTGAAGTAGCCATGACATAAACAACACCTAATACCACTTGAAGCAACATGTATGAAGCAATGCAAAAATATATCTTGAATTGAATGTGAAGGGATATCAAAGGTGACAAGTAAAGTAAATATGTAAAACGGTAGGTGGTGGCAGTAAGCACACCTCATTAGGACTCGCCTACAAGTTGTAGCTATACTCCGCGGTTGTAATATGTCGACCTTCTATAGGTTGCATGCATGACAGTGCGATAATCCAAAGACAAATTACTAGTGGATCTTTTAGCGTTATGATAAAGAATATTGTAGTAGACTTATAAGGCCTTGAGCGCCACTACAATCACTCAGGCCTTTACGAATGAGGAGAAGGTGGCTTGAGAAAGTTCAATTGAAAATCGTATCGAGAAGTTATAACCTCTCGATAAGATTTTCAATTGAATCTCAAATTGAGATAAATGGGGGGATTTTTTTCAAAAGCAAATGTAGCTCATTTACTTTCTTAGGTTAGGCTTTATCAATTGGGCCATCTTTGTTAAGAAGGCATTCCATCACCAAAAGAACAAAGTTCTCGTGCACCAATTGTGGAGGAAGAATTGCATGGAGTGATTTTGGAAAACCTCTACATCAACATTTGTCACAGTGCTTGAAAACTAGTGGAACATACCACGTACAATGGCATGAATGATGAAATCATTAGTTGAAGGAAGAACATCACATATAGTTCATGTTCGTAGACATGGGAGAAGAGGACATTCAATTGAAGTTCCTCCTTGATCTTCATGAAAAGTATTCAGTTTGCTACTCACTTTCTCATATCAATTTTGTTAATCCACTATAGAAACCTACCAAACGGGGAAATCATGCAATTTGAAAAAAAAAGGTAGGTTTTCTTCACCTAGCCAGAAAACAATAATTGTGGGGAAAATATAAACTTACTAACTTTTTTAACAAAAAAAACCCTGCAAAAAAGGGGGGAGAGAAAAGGTTTATACAAGACCTTGCGCTAGCTCGACCTGACGGCAAGCATGAATAAAAAAGCCTATTGCAAAGACAAGCTAGATTGTAGCAAAGCTTGTCATGGCACAAGGTGTCATCACAACAAAGCCTTGCGTAGATGGCAAGGCTGCTCATAAAGCACCACGATTGTCATAGATTGTGTGGGGAAGGCCATTCATGTTGAGAGCCCTCTCAATAAAGGAAAACTATGCAAGAGGGAAAAAAGGGGAAACGTTGCTTGTGCTCCTATTCACCGAGGCTATTCCTATATTAGAAGGACGTGGTTTGGACAACCAGGCCAACCGGTTGGTATTGGGGTAGGTGGAAAACGAAGGAGAAGAGAACAAGTAGGAAATGTGGAGGAGTAATGGATCTCCAAGGCCGCCAAGAGAAAGCAATGAAATGGCTAGGGATCCCATATTCATGGGCACAAGAAACCAACAAACTAATGAAGAGGAGGTGACACCATGGAAATGGTGAACACTACAAGATGGTCAAGCAACATGATTTGGAGCGCGTGGAGAGAGAAGTTTTTCATAAATGGACCGTACTTATAGCACAAAGCTGTATAATTTACAAAACAATTTCTGTGAAGGTATGAAAGGGCACCAAATGCACTCCAACCATGGAAAAAGAGCTTCATATCTATTATGTTGGCAAAGTTGCAGAGCATAGTGCAGCCCTACCCAACAAGTGTAGGCAAAGATTCCACAAGGAGTAGTCTTACGCTTGATGTTTGGGAAACAACATGATTTGTATACTCTCATATGGCGGTGCTCACATCGGCAATCCCAACAATGGTCCCAAGAAGTCGTCCCCAAAAAGGCCCATAAATGGTAGAACTCAAACCTTGTGCATGAGTGAAAAGCTGCAACTGAAAGGAGATACTTCACTCACAAAAAAACAAGAAGAACGAAGAGGAGGGGACATCCATCTCACCAAAACCCTGTTTTGCGTGACCTCCAAAGCTTAAAAAAGACTCTATAGAATCTTTAAGGATCCAATGATGATCATAGAAGAAGTGGTCCTTGAACGTGTTTTGCTTAAGCTTTCCAGAAACTTAAACACTTATCCTTCACTTGAATGGAGCTATCAAGCACCAATCAAGTGTTTTAACCAGTGCAACAACCTTTTTCCTCCTCTCTTTCCCTTTTGAAGACAATTTACAAGCATCACATTTATCAAAATAATTATGGAGGGGTGTTGGAGTGATGATACTAAGACTGCAAAGCTAAAGGTTGCTCCCACTAGGTGGAAACCTCTCCAAAGTAAGGTAAAGATGGTTGTAGATCTGAATATTGTTCATAAATTTCTCCATCGGAAGGTAGAGATGGCTACAGAGGAAGGTGCCTCTTCTTTGGCTTCACTTACAAGGACCTCAAATATGAAAGGCAAAGGTCATGCCACTTTTGAGTAGTTCTTGAGTCATTTATTGTATATGTATTACAATCTCTATCACCACGTGTAAGGCTCCATGCCTTGTAAAAAGAGCTATTGACCAAGCTACATGTACCTTCAATTTTCCTATTAGCCTTGCACTAGCATGCTAGCTTGAATGAAGGATGATTTTGGTGATCACTTTAGTTTCCCTGTAAGTCAATCAAAATTTGTCATCCTATGACAATGTCCATCCTTCTAATGCCCCTCTAATCTTAACCAGGTCTACCAGCGTAAGAAGAGGACGCCTTGAAATCTTGAAAGCACTTCACTCTCTTGATAGTGGTTGTGCCGAGACTCTTGTTTTCACATCCTTAATTGACTAAGAAGGCCTTGCGCCTTAGTTTAGGCCAATGATTTATGTCATGTTCTATTGTTAAGAAATTTCCTAATTTTTTAGTCCTTATAAGTGCTTGTTACATTAAAGATTTGAATCCACGCATGCACTTCTGTTGTGTTTTTCTACCAAATAAGCAACGCATGCTTGCCAAGCAGGAACCATCTTTCATCAGTTGAGGACCCTCATGCTACACTAGAGCATACAATGACATCGTCACTGCCTGCTCCCGAAATTTAAACAACATGGACCATGGGTCATTGCTCAATTCCTTAATAGGGAAACCTGTGAAAATTCAAATAGTTTTTGTGCAGCTCATAGAAAGGAGAAGAGAGGAGTCCATCTATACTTCAACGTTTTACCACCCGTTTGTCTTGAATATTTTCTAGGTCCAATGAGAATCACATTCAAATTAGTAGGATAATTTTGATTTGTATCACCAAAAAACCAAGCTGAACATGACCACTATGCTTACAGATTATACACTCTACACTAAAATTAGTGTGAATTCATAAGAGATTAAATATGAAACCACTTTCAATTAATTGGAATTACGGAAATTCTCTAGATAAGATAGGACCAAAGATGATCATGAAGGGATGTGAAGGTATAGATTTGGGAGAATTGAATGTCTTCTTCACTATTTAGTGAGATCACATGTACTGGATGGCTTCAGATATGAGGCATTGAGATTGGTTTCAATAATACCATTATACGCAGCTCAAATTCAAGGTAAATCGATTTCATGTTGATTTCATGAATCTCCTTATGAACTTGTCATTAGTAATTTTGTATTGATGATTTAACCTTTAACGATTTCATCATGGAATGTTTTAGCATAATCATGATTTACACAGGTGCATTTAAGTTTCGACATTGACACATGATCATCATTTCCCTTAACTTGAATAATGTTTCATAGTTTGATCACTCTTTAAAGTTTTATTAGAGGATCAATGGTCATGGGAAACTCAGCACATGTGAGTGGTACTTTGCATGGTTCATCCATTATCGATTGTCATGTGATTACTTGGCATTTGTCAGAAAGTGAACACTTCCATCTTATACACCTTAAAGCATGTTCAGTCGTTTCTAGTACCATGGATTGAACCTTTTTCATATTGATCTTTGTAGGTGAGTGTGTAGTTAATTTTGTGACGGAACCCTCCCAATGATTGAAAAACATCTGCCTTACTACCCTTATCCATACATGGTTTTATGGAAAATGATGATCATCAGTTTACAATTATGTTGTTTTCTTCATGGTTATGGAGCCACCAATGGTACATGCCCTTCCATAAGCACCGTTATAGCATGAAAATTGCTATAACAATTCTTGGCCTTGTAAGGTGTTCCATGCAGAAAGCTATTGGGTTGAAATTTCTGCCAAAGTTTTCAAATTTGGGGCCATTTTTCCAAAAATTCTGTCAATGTTTAAAATTTTGTAAACGTCGACAAAAATAAACAAAAACATATAACGGGAAATATCTGATTATGTCATTTTATTGCATTCCCTTAAAAAATGAAGGCAATTTATTTTGGTGCTATGTATCACATGGCCCCACCTTAAACTGTCATGTATGCCTGGATTTGTTGTTAGGAAAAACAAGCAACTTAGTTCACTTTCCTTTGCATGCCTTTCAAAATATGATTTTATAATTTGTCATCCATAAATTTAGAATGATGTGGTTTTGCATGAAAAACTTGATCTTGCATGATCTTAGGTAGTTTATGAAGAAAAATGTTTTCCCTTTTATGACTTGTAAGATAGTGCTTTTGCTTAAAATTGAAGTGTTATGCTATGTGAGGAAAGTGCTATTATGATGCTTTTAGTTTTTATCTAAGTTTAATAGAAAAGTTTTGAAATGATTTCCTTGGTTTTTCAGGACTGGTATTCCTTTTCCACTACTAACTATTTGCGAATATTGCTACAAAAGTGGCATAATTATGTTTATAAGTTCAGATTATTGGTTATTGTAATTTTTTGTAAATGATCCTCTAATAGAATGATTTGTATTCAATAATGAAAATTTCATTCTTGATTTATGGGTTCAAATCGCTACGCTTCCTTCTAGTCAAATCTCATTAATTTCCAATTTCGTTGTGATTGCCCGTATGGTAGCCTTTGACCCAATATTTTCTTGTAGAAATTTGCAGGAAGAATGTTGATGAGATGAAATAGTATTGGGGTTGTGGATTTCAGCAGGGTATTGGCTTCTGACAGGACGTGTGGTAGAGTAGCCTTGGCAGGTTTCTTTCTGAAAAAGGTGGGATTAGCCTCCCCGGAAAACTTCGTTTTAGGCAAGCGTCATCTAGGTGAAGTCGAAACAGAATATCTGTTAGTGATTAGGCGAGTCAACGAATAGGTTGCTCACGGCTATGATGTCGCGCAAAAGCTCGTCAAAGACGACTCCGGTTGCGGTCTTGAAACCCGGGTTTAGGAACAACGTATGCGTTCCCGCGTCACCTGTAACGTCGTGGAGACAAACCTCGACTTCGCCTCTTTCAGCACAGCGCGTTGTCGCCCGTGCACTGCTGGAGTGGGGAGGCGCGAGTAGCGGTTGCTGATTTGGCCGAGGGAGGGGAAATAATAATGCAACATTATTCTTGGGAGCGCAGGAGGTGCGCTCTGATTTTCATGGTAGAGGTCCTGCCGGCCATTTTACGGATCTGGCTAAGTTTTATAAAACTGTTACGTCTACGGCCGACATGCCTCACTGGCCTACGAAGATGGCCTACTTTGGTGGACAGCTTACAGATCTGGCCAACTTTGCTGTTGAGCTGCCTGCTGGTCTGCTTGCTGGATTTGTTCTTACATATATGGCCATTTTTTCCTTAGATTCTTACCTCTGGCCATACCTCGAAAAGGGTATTAGTTGGTTCCGTAGAATCCGCGTAGCTTTGTGCGCGCCACAAGTCGCGCGTTTTTCAAAAACTTTTTTCCCCCTGCCCCTGCCCTTGCTGTCGGACGTGTCGCGACCAACAAACAAATCTCGCACCGCGACTTGCACGTGAGGCACCCGAAGCCCACTCGATTCGAGTTGGGCTGGGCGTCAACGGAGTTGGTCGTTTCGCGTCTTAGCGCGTTTCGTACTCCGTGTGGGGGGCGGAGCTACCTTCTAGCATATGTGCAGGCGCGATCTGTAGGCGTGATCAGGCGGCGCGATCCGGAGGCGCGATCCGCAGGGGCGATTCGCATGGGCGATCCATAGGCGCGATTGGCAGGCGCGATCCACAGGCGCGATCCGGAGGCGCGATCCGCACGCGTAATCCGTAGATCAACAAGCGTGATCGGCAGGGGCGATCGGCAAGCGAGATCCGCAGGCGTGAACCGCAGGCGCGAGCTGCCGGCGCGAGCCGCGGGCGCAATCCACAAGCGGGATTCGCAAATCGCGATCCGCATGGTGCGCCCAAAACTACCCCATGCATCCCTCCCTCCCTCCATCCCTCTCTCCTATCCATTGTCCGTCCATCCCTCTCTTCTCTTCCCCCTCATGCCCTCTCTCCCACCCTCCCTTGCGCCGGCCGTCCTTCCCTCTCTCTCATTTTCCCGTCGGCCGGCCGTCCTTCCCTCTCTCCGACCTGCTATCCGTCCCTCCCTCTCTCCCCTCTCCCTCACACCGTGTCTCCCTCCCTCCCTCTCTCTCAGCCGCCATCCCTCATTTCCTCCCTCTCCCGTCCACCATTCCTCCCTCCCACCATCTCCTCATGCCTCCATCACTCCCTCCCATCCCTCCCTCCCAGCCGTTGTCCGTCCCTTCCTCTTCCCCTACCACGGAGGGGGGGAGGAAGGGAGGTTCGAGGGCAGGGAGGGAGGGATGGATGGCGGAAGGGAGAGAGGGAGGAAGGGGGAGGATGGCGGAAGGTAGGTAGGGAGGGAGGAGGGAGGAAGGGGGGGAGGGAAGGAGGGAGGGGGGGGAGGGAGGAAGGGATAGATGGCGGGAGGGAGGGATGGATGGCGAAAGGGAGGGAGGGAGGGGGGAGATGGATGGCGGAAGGGATGGAGGGAGGGGGGGAGAGAGAGAGAGAGAGCGAGAGAGAGAGAGAGCGAGAGAGAGAGAGAGCGAGAGAGAGAGAGAGCGAGAGAGAGAGAGAGCGAGAGAGAGAGAGAGCGAGAGAGAGAGAGAGCGAGAGAGAGAGAGAGCGAGAGAGAGAGAGAGCGAGAGAGAGAGAGAGCGAGAGAGAGAGAGAGCGAGAGAGAGAGAGAGCGAGAGAGAGAGAGAGCGAGAGAGAGAGAGAGCGAGAGAGAGAGAGAGCGAGAGAGAGAGAGAGCGAGAGAGAGAGAGAGCGAGAGAGAGAGAGAGCGAGAGAGAGAGAGAGCGAGAGAGAGAGAGAGCGAGAGAGAGAGAGAGCGAGAGAGAGAGAGAGCGAGAGAGAGAGAGAGCGAGAGAGAGAGAGAGCGAGAGAGAGAGAGAGCGAGAGAGAGAGAGAGCGAGAGAGAGAGAGAGCGAGAGAGAGAGAGAGCGAGAGAGAGAGAGAGCGAGAGAGAGAGAGAGCGAGAGAGAGAGAGAGCGAGAGAGAGAGAGAGCGAGAGAGAGAGAGAGCGAGAGAGAGAGAGAGCGAGAGAGAGAGAGAGCGAGAGAGAGAGAGAGCGAGAGAGAGAGAGAGCGAGAGAGAGAGAGAGCGAGAGAGAGAGAGAGCGAGAGAGAGAGAGAGCGAGAGAGAGAGAGAGCGAGAGAGAGAGAGAGCGAGAGAGAGAGAGAGCGAGAGAGAGAGAGAGCGAGAGAGAGAGAGAGCGAGAGAGAGAGAGAGCGAGAGAGAGAGAGAGCGAGAGAGAGAGAGAGCGAGAGAGAGAGAGAGCGAGAGAGAGAGAGAGCGAGAGAGAGAGAGAGCGAGAGAGAGAGAGAGCGAGAGAGAGAGAGAGCGAGAGAGAGAGAGAGCGAGAGAGAGAGAGAGCGAGAGAGAGAGAGAGCGAGAGAGAGAGAGAGCGAGAGAGAGAGAGAGCGAGAGAGAGAGAGAGCGAGAGAGAGAGAGAGCGAGAGAGAGAGAGAGCGAGAGAGAGAGAGAGCGAGAGAGAGAGAGAGCGAGAGAGAGAGAGAGCGAGAGAGAGAGAGAGCGAGAGAGAGAGAGAGCGAGAGAGAGAGAGAGCGAGAGAGAGAGAGAGCGAGAGAGAGAGAGAGCGAGAGAGAGAGAGAGCGAGAGAGAGAGAGAGCGAGAGAGAGAGAGAGCGAGAGAGAGAGAGAGCGAGAGAGAGAGAGAGCGAGAGAGAGAGAGAGCGAGAGAGAGAGAGAGCGAGAGAGAGAGAGAGCGAGAGAGAGAGAGAGCGAGAGAGAGAGAGAGCGAGAGAGAGAGAGAGCGAGAGAGAGAGAGAGCGAGAGAGAGAGAGAGCGAGAGAGAGAGAGAGCGAGAGAGAGAGAGAGCGAGAGAGAGAGAGAGCGAGAGAGAGAGAGAGCGAGAGAGAGAGAGAGCGAGAGAGAGAGAGAGCGAGAGAGAGAGAGAGCGAGAGAGAGAGAGAGCGAGAGAGAGAGAGAGCGAGAGAGAGAGAGAGCGAGAGAGAGAGAGAGCGAGAGAGAGAGAGAGCGAGAGAGAGAGAGAGCGAGAGAGAGAGAGAGCGAGAGAGAGAGAGAGCGAGAGAGAGAGAGAGCGAGAGAGAGAGAGAGCGAGAGAGAGAGAGAGCGAGAGAGAGAGAGAGCGAGAGAGAGAGAGAGCGAGAGAGAGAGAGAGCGAGAGAGAGAGAGAGCGAGAGAGAGAGAGAGCGAGAGAGAGAGAGAGCGAGAGAGAGAGAGAGCGAGAGAGAGAGAGAGCGAGAGAGAGAGAGAGCGAGAGAGAGAGAGAGCGAGAGAGAGAGAGAGCGAGAGAGAGAGAGAGCGAGAGAGAGAGAGAGCGAGAGAGAGAGAGAGCGAGAGAGAGAGAGAGCGAGAGAGAGAGAGAGCGAGAGAGAGAGAGAGCGAGAGAGAGAGAGAGCGAGAGAGAGAGAGAGCGAGAGAGAGAGAGAGCGAGAGAGAGAGAGAGCGAGAGAGAGAGAGAGCGAGAGAGAGAGAGAGCGAGAGAGAGAGAGAGCGAGAGAGAGAGAGAGCGAGAGAGAGAGAGAGCGAGAGAGAGAGAGAGCGAGAGAGAGAGAGAGCGAGAGAGAGAGAGAGCGAGAGAGAGAGAGAGCGAGAGAGAGAGAGAGCGAGAGAGAGAGAGAGCGAGAGAGAGAGAGAGCGAGAGAGAGAGAGAGCGAGAGAGAGAGAGAGCGAGAGAGAGAGAGAGCGAGAGAGAGAGAGAGCGAGAGAGAGAGAGAGCGAGAGAGAGAGAGAGCGAGAGAGAGAGAGAGCGAGAGAGAGAGAGAGCGAGAGAGAGAGAGAGCGAGAGAGAGAGAGAGCGAGAGAGAGAGAGAGCGAGAGAGAGAGAGAGCGAGAGAGAGAGAGAGCGAGAGAGAGAGAGAGCGAGAGAGAGAGAGAGCGAGAGAGAGAGAGAGCGAGAGAGAGAGAGAGCGAGAGAGAGAGAGAGCGAGAGAGAGAGAGAGCGAGAGAGAGAGAGAGCGAGAGAGAGAGAGAGCGAGAGAGAGAGAGAGCGAGAGAGAGAGAGAGCGAGAGAGAGAGAGAGCGAGAGAGAGAGAGAGCGAGAGAGAGAGAGAGGGAGAGAGGGCGAGAGAGAGGGACAGAGGGGGGAGGGAGGGAGGGAGGGAGGAAGGGACAAAGGGAGGGAGGGGGTGAGGGGGGAGGGAGGAAGAGAGATAGAGATAGAGTGATAGAGGGAGGGAGGGAGGGAGGGTTGGAGGTGATGCGAGGGAGGGACTTAGCTGCCAAATTATATGTTCTTGCATAACCACTTTTTCAGGCGTCCGGTGATGGATCAGCAACCCTAGGGACTGTCGAGTCGGATGACTCGGACGCGGACACGTACACGTATCGACTGGCGCGTCCATCGCGCAATGAGCCCGATGCCGTCGTAGATCCAGAGGTGGAGCTTGAGTTGGATGAGGTGGAGGAGGAGATTGAGATGGAATGTCCTGATGGTATGTGAAGTATAACTCTGACTCCTCCTTCATTATTGCTCCAAAAAGAAACTACGCCCTAGCCTCTATCTCTCACACTCCCTCTCTCTCCCCCCTTTCTCTTCTTGCTCCCCTTCCTCCCTCCTTCCCTACCTCCCTACCTCCTTGCCTCCCTTCCTCCCTCCCTCCCTCCCTCCCTCTCTATATCCCTGCCTCTCTCCTATTCCTCATGCTTTCATGTGCAGCCTACACTCTCTCCTTCAGCATGAAATTAGGAATTTGCATGCTTCTTTTGTCTTACTTTGTCCCAGGTTTGGATGGCACAGTCACCTAAGAAGATGGCACTGCAAATCTGAGGCGTATTGACGGTGCAACCATCCAAGCCCGTCCCATTAAGGGAACGCGACCCATGCCTGCCTTCCGCAAGGGTGATTGTTTTGAAAGCGCCAAAGACTTCAAGCTTGCTGTGTTCCGCTACGAAGCACAGCAACATGTCCGCCTGCGTTGGCCTAGGTCCTTCGGACGAGGACTTGAGGCGTGTTGCTACCATGCAAAGGAGTCACGATGCAGCTTTGGCATTCGTGCAGGTTGGAACAAGCGTCACAATGCCATAGTCGTGTCCTACTTTGTTGAGGGTCACAATTTTGCCGGTGATAGCATGCGGAGACATCCTGTCACATCATCGCAGTTCATCCAGGCGCTTATCCAAAATACGATGCGTGATAACCCTCGAGCTACCATGCAATATTGTCGTGCAATTGCTAACGATGCAGCCGGCATGATTGTCCTTTACATGACGGTGTGGCGTGCACGCCAACACACGCTAAGTGAGAAGTTTGGTCACGTCACGCAATCGTGGAAGAAATTCCGGCCTTTTTGTGATGCACTAAGTTTATGTGGAGATGTTTTTTTTGCAATGTGCTTGTTTTTCAGAATTTCTTTAACTCCTTTTGTTTTTCAACGCTTTTTCTATTGTATTGGTGCCTTGTAGGTCCATCAGAATGATCCATTGACGTATGCGGCATGTCAACATGATGGCCTTGGCCATTTTTCACGCGTGTTTTTAGCGCCTGGAGCCTGCCGCCATGCTTTTCAACATGGTCGACGTATCCTTGCGGTTGATGGAACGTTCATGAAGAATGGTTACTAGCAAGTGTTGCTGCTTGCCACGACTCTCAATGGCAACAACAAGTTTTCCCCTATGGCAATGAGTATGGTCCCTTGTGAGAACAACGAGAATTGGGACTGGTTTCTGTATCATCTCGCATGAGCTTTTGACGGTGCTTCTCAAGAGCCGTGCATCATCTTTTCTGATCGTCACACAAGGATCCTTCAGGTAAGAATACATCCCATTTGCCGGCCGTTACATGTGTACATGAATTCCATGTCGGACACCGTGGTGTGTTTTATTCTGGTCACCAAGGTTTATTGCACTCTACATTCGGTTGAACCATGCAGGGTGTCCAAGTCAACTTCCCCCAAGCGTGTCATAGCTATTGCTGTTGGCATCTTGGGATGAATCTGCGAAACAACTTTGGCAGGGCGGCGGAGTGTATCTTCTGGAAAATGGCACGGACACAGTTAAGAGAGCAATGGGATGTGCTGGAGGCGGAGCTCTGTGTCGTGGACGGGCTGGCGGCAAACTATTTACTAGGCAACGATCGGGCGGGTACCGGCATAGACCCCTCGAGTTGGGAAAATCCGTTTTTCCCACTCCCGAGGTTTGGTGTCCTTACCTCTAACGTCATTGAAAGTGTGAACAACAGCATTGTTGGCATCTGAGCTTTGCCACCCTTCATTTTCTTTGTGTCATTGTATGAGTACATACAGTCGCTCTTCTACAAGCGCGTAAGAGAGGCAACCGCACATTCGGGGGAAATGACTCCCTATGTTGCAGCCATGTTACAGCGACGCTTCAACAAGTCCCTCACGTATGACGTTGTGCCCAGCACACCAATGCGAGCAATTGTGACGGCTCACCATGTCAATGGAGTACAGTAGCTAGTCAACCTCACTGATGGCACTTGCACATGCATGCTCTTTCAGGAGTTTTGGCTCCCGTGTGTGCATGCCATGGCTCTCATCCGTACAAGAAATGCACAGAGAGTTGCACATTGCCATGTTGCATGTCGCACAAGTGAATGGCAGGAGTTCTACTCGAAGGGAGTACCCAACATCCTTTACCGGGACTTGGGTCTTGACGAGCAGTATGGAGCGCCACCGAGGCGACAAGGCCATGGTCGTCCAAGGACTACTCGCATGGAACGACGTGCTCGCTACATGCAAAATCGTCTATGCATGAAGTGCATCATTCGCGGACGTGTAGCACGTGATTGCACTGCCAACATAGAAGGATGGTTTGACAGCTTTGCTCTTGTTTCATTTGTAAACTCTGCTCAACCTTGTAGGGCTTGCACATTGATACTTGTCATTGCATGTCCTTGCCATTGTTTCTGGGTTGTTCATCCGTTATGTTCTGTGCAACACTGTTAAACTTCTTTTTTCCGTATCCATGTTGTCTGTTCGCTACGATTGGCCTACACAAAAGAGAGATGGGTGCAAGGCCACCTTACCGAGAAAACTCCAACAGTTCCAAAAACACCGAGGAAGACACAAGCATGATGTATACAGGTTTATTCACGGTCAGAGCAGGTTCTATAGTGGTTAAATATTCCATCCATGAACCTCTCTCTGATAATGGTACATCGTTTTGCGTTCACCCTCCTACAAGAAAGAAGCAACGATGAGCAACTTTAATTTCACTAAATAATCCACACTTGTGGACATGGGATGATGTCGCATGCTGGTCTTGTGGTTCAATATGATTGCAATCTTGAAGTGTTGTGAATTGCCCATGTTGTTATAGTAAATGTCCATATCAGTCAATAACATATAGTAATGATGTTTAAAGTGCTCATTAACGACTTTGTACAGAATAATTGTAATGTATCAGACATTCCTAGTAAAATTGAAGATTGTACTGCTTTCGATTCACGGTGGACGTCCCTCTGTATGGTCACTTACATTGAAGAAAACTACATGAGATGAAATTACAGATTTGAAAGAGATGAAAACTGAAGTGTTATTTTTTAAACTTATAATTTCCACCTGATATTTCACTATTTTATACTTCTTTGTCACAAGATATTTTTTAAGTTGTTTGGGGTTCCTCAAACAACCGGGAAGCTGGGTTTCCCCGTGTTTGTTCAGGCGGCCTTGTTTAGTGGCAGCGCCGGAAAAACAAATAGCCGGCCAGGAGCAGCTCGCTCTGCAGCGAGGTGCGTCCGACGTGAAAGGATCACACTTTTTTTTCCCCTCTCGGGCGTTGAACGGCGCACCGCGGCCTTGTCTTCGGGCAGGAAAAGAAAATAAGGGAGATCGTGCAACTTGTGGCGCGCACTTCGCACATGTGACGAGGTATGTGCGAGGTTCGATAATGTCAATGCGATAACGGCCATGTGATACTATTGGCAATTATGGCCATATTAGTATACGATTTCTAGGATAATGGCCATATATGTAAGACTTCCTTAGTACAGCAGCGCAGTAGGTAGTCGTTGGCCAGATCTATAAGCCGTGCACCAAAGTAGGCCATATTCGTAAGCCAACGAGGCAGGTCGGCCGTAGACGTAACAGTTTTTAAAAACTTGGCCGGATCCGTAAAATGGCCAGTCCTGCCTGGGCTTCGATGAATTGGAAGTCCCTCATGTAAGATTTATGACAAAGGCGTCTCCAAATCACAGCCAATACAAATGAATGTGTATACGATGTCAATTCCTGATACAACAAAATTTTGAGGTAGTGTTTCTATTTCAACCATAATTAATTGACCCACTCATTTTCTGGCCTGCTTGTATTCATGATCACTCAATCAATACTTCTTTAAATGTCCACCACTCCTTCAATAAGTATTGTCCTGTGTACATTTCGCAAGGCGGGCAACTTTGATTCTTCTTCATATTCATACAACAACCTCATTCAGAGGAATTCTTTCTCTCCAAGACAATGAAAAACTCATCCCCCCCCCCCCTATTCAGAATTTTCATTCAAGCCATAG
>SZWC01006269.1:63939-124694 GCA_023375785.1 Penium margaritaceum | reverse complement strand
GCGCTCGCCCGCCCTTCGCACGTTGAGCCCTCCGGTTCCCCGTCCCAATGAAAGGAAGCTCCCGTCACGACAAGAATTCAACCTGCCTGCCCGCAAGGCTGGGAAACGGCTCGAGTGGACCGCGCGCTTCTGTTGAAGACCAGCGGCTGAATCTGCCGCTGGCGTCTCGCTCCGGGACCAACGCCATTGCAGGGCTCTGATACTCGTGTGTGAACCGGTTGGTGATGCGAAGGGAGAAACGTGTCTGATTTGGCGGTGGTGATCCTTATAGCAACGGCAACAGCTCCTGCGATTGCTTGACGGCCGGTTTGGCAGTTGTGGGGTTGCGACTTTGATTCTAGGGTTCCATACATTTCCCTCTCGAAATCAGATTCTTTTATGATTCTTCGAGTAGGAGGGAAGTGGTTCGAATCAGCGGGACATCAAGTAGGACTCCTTTAACCTCGCGCGTCATGCTGTCCGATATTGACGGACATAATCCCCGATTCCTTGGGAGACGTCGATGCCTGCTGCGCGACGCAAGGGTGCGTCGACTTCAGCAGCCGACTCGCACACCCAGCGGCTTGTCCAAAGCCGGAAAGTTCTCTCGTGCAGTCGGTAAGAAAAGAGCCTCTTTCTGACCGTAGATTCTGCTTTCGATTATGTAAAATGATATTCTTCATCACGTTTTTCATTAGAATCACCATCACAGGCATTTCGTCTGATTCTAGTTATTTCCACCGATAGGACGTTACCCAGATTGTGGGAACGATGCCGCATAGGTAAAAATCACCTCCAAAACAGAAGTAATCGGCGGGTCTCATTTGATTCTTGGCTTTTTTCGCCACTCCATTTGGCGGTTTCGGCAGCGGTTGCGGGATCTCGCGGACGGTTTCGTCAAGCCACGTCCCGCCCCCGACCCATAGAATCAAAATCGAAATCATGACGTCGGTTCAAGGCCTAAATCGGGTGTGGTCTAGCGGGTGTCACTTCGACCGGATGGTGCCGGAAGTTGGTGCGACTGTGCGCCTGCCTCCTCTGTTCGAGTGAACAGAGGGTGGGAAGACATGTGTCGTGTTCCACAGATTTTTGGGGTTACATCGTACCCCCATGCAACCTGTTGCATGACCAAGAATATGCGCTGACGTCAGACAATCCGTAAACAAGGACATCTGCGACAGCAATTCCATATGCAGTAAGCATTTTTGTTCAACGACCGCCGAACGCATGTTTTGCAGGACATTTTCCTCCACATCTGTCCGAAGGACAGTCCCTCGCTGAGGGCAATCATCCTCGCAAAAACAACTCCCTGTCAAGAAAAACGGTGAGGAATGGACTTTCTTCATGTAGCAACCGATTGTTTATGGGAAACCAATGCAGGACATCAGAAGCAAAGACTTCACTAGACATGCAACCTTACCAAGCAAGGACATGCAAGGTTGAGCATCATTCTTTTCCAATGCACGAAACATGTTTGAACCAAACATCAGCTAATCGCTTCATAACCAAGATGCATGCTTGCGTCCAAAAATTCCAGAAGATTTCATTTAATTTTCTATCTAAATCCATCCACTTTGTAACAAAACATGACACTTTTCCAACAAAAAGCAACACAATTTTGGCTAAAAAGGATACAAAAATCGACCATTTACATTGTTGTGAAACCATTAGCGTGAAATAACTTCATACTAATCTTTACAAGTACTTTGTGTCTACTCAGTAAAAAAAATATCAATAAGTCTTTCAAGAATTGGCAACACATTGCTAAATCGTTGTCCATTTGAGGGTTATCAATGGCTACCAAGGAATCCGCAAAATTGTGGATGAATCTACTTGAATTCTAATGAAAATTCTGGTCAAGTACTTACCTTTCCATGGTCTCCCATGGATGGAACCTCGGATGCCGAATACGCCGACGCCAAATTGGAGCCAAGCGGAGCGGATCAAATAGTCACCAAGGTAACAGCTCCATGAAGGGAGCCCAGTGGGAGGGATTTTCAACCTGGACCATCTTAAAAACCGAAGAAGGAAAAAAATGGTCTCCCATGACCAGAGTCATGGAAGACCCCGCGTCGCCATAACAAATCTTCATACCTTGTCATTGATAGCCCTCTACCACGCTATGTAAAACCACACAGGCTTAGACATAAAAGCTATATTTAGGGATTGTTGTCTATTATACTTGATTTCAACTAAACTTGAATCACCCAATTGAAATCAAAAGCTATGGAACCCTTTATGGTGTTGTTTCTAAACCAATACCTAACGCACGTGCTATGCAACAACAAAGACCATGTGACAACCTTGGAGGTGGCTTACTCATATCTAATGTTGTGATGGAAACTTTGCATAACGTCGCCAATGGACTGCCTTTAGTCACCATCATGATATTGTTATCCAGAGAATTGGGCTAAGTCACAACGTAGTGTTGATACATAGCATCAGCCATCAACCTGAAGCATTAAGGGATCACCATTGGCAAAATTGTGGTGTTTCATCATCATTTTAACAATACAATGATAAGGTTTAGAAGAAGAAACTGAATACAATGAGGGTTGCTAAAGGTACCAAACTATTCACCAAAATCCAAACAAACAAAAGGATAGTATAAGGTACATTCCTCAATAATGCTAGTTTTTGTTTTCCATCATTGTGCAACTTCTTAGCTCAAGAAAGAAACACAACATGCAATGGGGAAGGTGGACAATGGAAAGTGATGAAGAACAAATTCAAGGTCATTATGCAAGGACACCCTTTAACCTTAAATTTGCCTCAATAAGAAGACAACAGTCTGATAATGAAGACATGCAATTAAAAGAAAATGGATAATTGTCTGCGTGCCATTGTAGCCCTTTCGGGTAAAACGTAACTCTAATGTATTTGCACGGACAAAAATCTTCCAATATGTCTTTGTCGTGTAATCAATGTGTAGTTTTCATTTTGAATTAATAAATCCTATACAACCTCACTCTAACGACACAACAAAGGGACTTAAGATTGGAGAACAAGTGTTTTTAGTAAGCTCGTGTACAATTCATGGAGGAAGACGAATCTCATGGAGCATGTACGATATGTTTGTCAGTTGAATCAATGAAAAGGTTAAGGGGTTTACAAAGCCGAACTCAATGACCTTAAGAAAGTGCATGAGGGGGAGGGTGATGATGCGTCGTGTTGGTGAGATGTCATATTCTATCCTTTAGGTGACCTTCTCTAGTTATCTATTTATGATGAGAAGGAATTGAGAAATCTAGGATGTTGAAGCCAAAGATGAGTATATTTAATTAATAAATAATGTGTGATTATTACATGTTAGTAATCATTGAACAACTTCATGGAAAACTCTAACGTGATGTGCTCTCCCACCCTGAAGTGATCAATGTTCCATACATAATAAAGACATCTTGTTGCCATTTTTCAGGAACGAGTATAAGCTCTTTCATAAACTAAATGAATCACACTATACCTCTTAAGAACTATGAGTACCCATCCCTTGTACTTTACACAATTTTAAGGTAACAGGGATACATCTTTAAGAAAACAAAAGGGACTCTAGCAATCATTTTCCTGCAAGGTGAAGGGTCAATAGAATCTAAAGGGTCACTAGAAACTCAAATGATAGAAGTAGTTAATGGGTCATTAGAGGTTGAAAATTCGTTAGAATTTGAAGAATCACTAGCGAGCTCAGAGGTGGCCAGTGACAAGTAACCTCCCACTTCTAAAGATATGAACTAGGGGACTTGGAGCAAAATTCTCTAATGCTTTCAAAACTTTAAGGAGAGGAATAAAGTAGAATCCAGTCTCTCAAACTAGAATCCCTTAACATCCTCCCTTTGTTCAAGACAATGTGATAGGTTAGAGCTAAAAGAAATCCATGCATTTTACTTTGATTGGGGAATTTCACAATATTGTGGTACGTGGTGGAGTTATTAAATATCTTGAAAGATGAAGAAGTCTAAAAACGTTTAATTAGGCAAATTGAAGGACTTTTCTACTCTCTAAACCTCCACTAGATGTGGTGTTAGTGTTGTGAGGATCCTTTTAGAGATGAAACATTTTGCTTCCAAATGACGGGCTTTGTGTAATTTGTGCATCATAGGAAACCATGATTAGGGCACCAGAATGGTCGGCAACAGTTGATGACAACATTCAAAATTACGTTGGGGCGATGCAGAAGATTTTCCGTGGGTGGCCATTCCCCCCAAACATGACTGGACTTTGTATAACAAGAGGGGGGGTTACACAACATGGATTTGTGCTAAGAGTAGCATAGCCTTGAAAATTTCCTCAAGGTGTGATTATGTTATTTGGCCACTTCATTCTGTTACAGATTGTGAGGTTTGATTTTTAGTATTTAATACTATTAGTGCTGACGATTATTGTGCCTATTTTTCTATTCAAGCTGGCATAGTCAGTTTTGGAATCAGAGGAGCCTGTAAGAAGTTAAGCAATTTTCTCTCAAACTTTTCCGGGTTCAACGGTGGAGATTTTCTCTGCTTGTACAGGCCATGTTTATTTGTGGCATCTAGGTCCATGGGGTAAATGGACCTTAGAGTTGTAAAAAACCGTGTGCTGCATGCACAACGGGGCTGTGCATGCCTACTGACCCAGACAAGTTAGTAGCTGTGCAGTGCGACTACGCACTGCTGGGTTCTAGGCTAGGTCCACTCAGGGTGGGGCTACACCTGACTGGGCAGTGTGGAACGCCGTGCATCGGCTGCTGCATCAACGCAACTCAGTAGTAGCATACAAGGCCCAGAGTGCGGACCGCTCTACATCAATGCATGCATGCATGACACAGCACTATATCATAGCATGCATGCACGAGTCATTAGCCACATGCAAAGCGAGAAGCGGGGACCGCTCTACATCAGCACAGCCATGCACGACTTAACAGCAGGAGCTACTACAAGGGCTACTGCCCATAGGAAGATTCCGAGGCTTGGAATCTTCCCACCTGCAGCCGAAAGCTTCCATCAGCCTAGACAGCTGTCAACTTGCCAACACCCTCCCATAAAAGGGGGCTGGCTTGGTAGTATTCAATCAACAACTCAGTCATCACAAAGCTTTCCGCCTGCAGTCAACCACAATAGCCTCGACCAGTTCCAAACATCACCTGAGGCCAAGAAACTACAGACACTCTTCTCAACACCCCAGTAAGCCTGGCAGCAGTCTGCCAGCCTGGGCACGAGGACTCCCCTGACTACCTGAAGGCCTGAACACCTAGAACAAGTGGCCAAACTACGCCCAAGACTCAAGCTACTTTCCTAGAGTTGTCTTACTAGTCGTTTCCCACCTATGGGCCAGGAGCTGTGTCTAGGCTTGAGAGTAAAGAGTTAGCCTATAGTTGAGCGATGTTTGTAATACTGTTTCTAATACTATAGTTGTGATCATTTATAGTCATTCAATCCTAGCATTCTCCCAGTTCCTGCTTTCTACTCTATTTGTAGTTGCTCTCCAAGCACAGCAGTCCAAATAGCAAGGAACGTAACCCTTACTACACCCCACAAACAACAACATGGCATTAGAGCAAGGTTGATTTTGACAGCATCTACATTGTGAGGCATGGCTAGGTGTGTTCTGGAGGATGTGTGGAATCGCGTCGCCTATGCCAGCGAGCAACTGACGTCTTGAAGCTCCCAAGGTGGGATCTAGCCTACAAACGTGAGAGGAAATGTAGAATTCGTGAGCAACATGGAGATGAAGAATTCAGGTGCAAATTCTCTACCTCTTCATGAATTTTCTGTCTTGCATGGTTTCCGTATGGGATAAGATTAGGGTCGTCATGTGGTAGAGCAGGCAGAACATAAGGCAGAAGATTCGCAATACTTGGCAGATGAAGCAAAGTGCATGGCACAACAAGAAGTGACTACGCGCCAGGCTGTGGAGCAAGAGACCATAGAATTGAGGCAACAACTAGGTGGACAAGAGCTACTCCGTGAGCAGGATCAGCTCACACGTGATGCTCAGATGAATCAGCTTCAGCAGCATATGGCATGGTTACAACAACAGATGGCATGGCTATCGCAGAACCAGCTACAATCACAACAACTATAGCTGCAACAACAGTAGTAGTAACAGCAATAGCAGATGTTTAATCATGAGCAGCAAGCTTCACAAGCATCATCAGCACATTTACCATAGCTTAGTCCTCCAATAGTCATGCAGCAGCCTGTCATTCCTCCGAAGGTGCCACCAGTAGCATCAGCACAAGTAGGAATGCAATAGTAGTTTCCTCAAGCACCAACGTCTCAGACATACATGGGGCAACTACGACCAACAGTGTACCTTGTGTTTCAGGTGCAACCGGCAACAGTAAACGTGTAGCATTGTCACATAACTAACCCAATATCTCCAATAGAAGGAGTTTGATACTAGGGGTAAGAGGACATTGTGCCAGCAGCAACGGCCTTTCTGCATCTACACAAGATCAAGATCGACCAGTTCAATGGCAAGAACTTCTTGCAGTAGGCCCACAATTTCAAACAAATGGCCCAAACTCAGAGCATCTATAAGTTCTACACGGGTTATCATGTTCCTCCTTCCCCAGGATCTCCACCACACATTGTGTCGTAGTTCAACTACTTCACGCAAGCTACATACATGGTGCTTGACAACCAGCTAAGTCCTCGCATTCAGTAATTCATTCGCATGTACGAGGGAACAACTGAGCTAGCCAAACATGCATGGTCCTATCTGCTATGGACTTACATGTGAAGCGACTCCACTTTCAAGTCTCATCTCCTAACAAAGGTTTCCCACATCAGCCTCAGCATCTTTAGTGACATTGAGAGCTACATCAACAAGGCAAAATCGATCCACGACCAACTAGCCATCACAGACGCACCCATCTCTGAGCCAACCTTTGTGACTTTCCTACTCAACGCCCTCACAGAAGAATGGCATGGCGTGAAGAAAGTTCTCAAATTCAAGCGTGAAGCAAAACTGATAGAGGCATAGGTCTTCAAGATGCTATTGACAACGAAAGGAGACCGCCAACTTACAAGCAAAAAAGCTCACATTTACAGCAATGTAGCTTACCAGAATGAAGGCGAGAAGAGTGTGTCTCACTCCCTATTGAATAGCCATATATTGATGAAGTTAGAATAATCCCATGACTCGATGCACTCCCTCCCAAAGGTAATTGCACATAGTGCCATACGCCAGCTAATAGGATCACATCATGATATCACGTGCCATTATTACAAGAAGAAAGGGCATGTGAAGAATGACTACTTCAAGAGGTTGTGCAATGAGGAGAAAGGGACGATGTAGAGGAACTTCAAGGGGAAGAAGCAAGGGAGAGAGAAGAAGGAAAGTGGAGGAGAAAAGAGTAAAAAGGGTAGTCAAGAGTCCAAAAAAAAGGCCAAGAAGGAAGGCAACGGCCAGTAGTTTGACTACACTCAATCTCTGTTCCAACTATTAGAGAGTCAAAGCGACAGGCTAGTTCACTCGCCGTGTGTTTAGTACCTGTATAGAGGGTGTACCTCGCACATCACGTACAAATAATCCTGCCTCCACAACTACGAGCCTTCAAATTGGAGCTATGTGACAATCGCTAACAATAAGCAGGTGCCGGTGCTTGGCAAGGGCATGATGACCATGACACGGCATGATGGAGTACAAGTCAAGTTTGGCAACGTTCTCTACATATCTGACATTGTCTTTAACCTCCTCTCCCTCGGCCAACTCATGAAGAGAGGGGTTTGTGTCATCACTATCAGCGAGCATGTCACACTCAAATTCCATGAAGGAAAAACCATTGCAGAAGGTCAGCTCCTTCCTCATAGCACGATTGAGCAAGAATTTAGTGCACCAGCTCAAGATGTGACGGATTGCCCATTTACACCAGTAAGTCTACACCAACCTGCACGTGCAAATGTTGTAGTGTGGCAAAAGAGGCTTGGCCACATCAGTAATCAGTTGCTGGAATACATGGTGAAGAAGGACCATGTCAACAGCCTCGACATCGAGAAAAGTGGTCAAGGCAGAACTGACCCTTGTGAGGTTACTTTTGTGCCAAGTTGCCATGACAAATGATCCCTCCTACAAGCAAGTGCGACATCAGCGAAAAGCAAAAACTGGTTCACACTAACATCTGCGGATCGCTCCCCTCTGCAATAGTCTATGGTGGACACCGTTACATCCTCATCTTTTTGGATGATGCGACACGTTTTCTTTGGAGCTACCCTCTCAAAACCAGAGATGAAGCGCCAACCTACTTCTTCAAATGGTTGGCAATGGCAGAGAGGCAAAGCAACAAGAAGCTACAAGTCCTACGCTCTGACAATACTAGTGAGTAGACGAGCACAATATTCATGTTGCACCTTAAGGACATGGGAATCGTGTAGTAGTTCTTTACACCATATACAGCAGAATGGTGTTGTAGAAAGGGAAAATTGCACTATTCAAGTGACATTCAAATCCATGCTCTTAGGAGCGCAGCTGAAAAACTCTTGGTGGTCGTATGCTTTGTGGCAAGCAATTTGGGTGCAGAATCGTGTATCCCACACGGCCTTACCAGACATGTCTCCATTTCAAGCATGGCACGACCGCAAGCTGGACATCACCATACTTTGGAAATTTTATTGCATAGCACTTCTCCACATCTCTAAGCAACGTCGTAGAAAGCTTGCAAAAAAATCAGCTTGGGGCATGTTTATCGGACAAAGCCCCAACATGAAAGGTTGGGAGTTCTACGACATCGACACCCAACGTATCGTCACCAGTCGTGATGTTGTTTTGTTCGAGCATCAAATACGTCAAGGGTGAGAAGCCAAGCGCTCAACCACACCAAACCTCCTTGAGTCATTCTAGAACTCATTTGTGGAGTCAATCCAAGACAAAGCAGTAGACTGTGATGCACTCACCACGATAGATCGAGATCAGGCGAGTGAAGAGGCGGTTTGCACGAGTGTGCCCCTCGCGGTTGACCACAAAGAACGCATCGCCATTGATAAGGAGACGACAGTAGTAAGCCATGGAAAACTCCATCCCGTGACAATGCAAGATGGTGCGGAAGAGACGTAGCTAAAGAAGCACGATGACACATTCAAACACCGGCATTTCATGCTTCTTCTATAGCAGCAGATGGAAGAACAGCACAAGGAGGATGAATCAATATGCGACATAGTGATTACAGCACGCATGTTGTATGCTACGAATGATGAAGTACATGCTGACTTCAGAACAATGCATTTGACAACTCCCGTTTCAAAGACCTCAATTTCACTATCGCCCGAGCCAAAGACACTCAAGGAAGCACTTGCGGGTGAGTTTGCAACAAAATGGAAAGTAGTGCTAGATGCAAAACACATCACCTCATTATGCAGGAAACTTGGGAGCTAACAGAGCTCCAATCTGGCTCAAGGCCAGTTGGTGTGAAGTGGGTGTTCAGGGTGAAGACGAAGGCAGATGGCAGCATCGAAAAATTCAAAGTGCCTCTAGTCATAAAGGGATTCTCGCAAGTGGAAGGCCAAGACTTCTTTGAAACTTACGCACCAGTCAGCCAGTTTACCACAGCGCGCATAATGCTTGCCATTGCAGCAGTCAAAGACTACGAGGTGGAGAAGCTTGACGTCAAGAATGCCTTTTTGCATGGAGAAAAGGACATAACAATCTACATGAAGCAGCGAGAAGGGTATGATAACAGTAGCAAAAGAGTGTGCAAGCTTGTCAAGAGTTTCTATATATTAAAGCAGATTCCTCTTCTTTGGTACCGCAAGCTGCAAAATCTCCTTGAGTCTTTGAACTTCCATCCATTAGCCTATGACGTCTGCTTGATCTTACATCATATCGCTGAGGGAAGGCATCCAGACTGCTATGTTCTTGTGTACGTGGAAAAAATCCTGATCATCGACCCATCGCCAGACTTCATCCACGCAACAACTTGTGCAATGGCACAAGAGGTCAATCTGACCTTGATGTCGAGCTTTAAGTACTACCTTGGCATGAAAATCAAGCGCAACCGCTCCAAACGCACACTCAAGCTATCCTAATAGTCTTACGCGGCCAAATTCTTTGAACAATTCGACGTTCGGATCATCACGTTTTGACACCCCTAATGCAGCAATAGTTGATCCATCAAGGATCAAGAGGGAGAAGTGAGACTGACTATCAAAGTAGAGTCAATTCTCTTATGCACGCTGCAAGGTGCACTCCACCAGACTTGTAGTTTGTGGTGAGTGACTTGGCGCATAGGATGAGACTTGCTGTGAAAGGGCATGCAAGGAGCAAGGCCATGCCCTTGGGTTCTTCCGGACTACCTCACACATAGGGTTGGTCTTCGGTTCATCAAGCAACTTGGAGCAGAGCTACTACATGGATGTAGATTTCGGCGATACAGAAGAATACCGTTGGAGCACCACAGTATTTGATTGTCTCATGGCCAGACGGCAGTCTTGTGGGTGAGCAGGGTGCAAGAAAACATCATCATACTCAGCTTAGCTGAAGCTAAGTATGTCGTGGCAACATGAGCAGCTCAGGAGGTTACCTACCTCAAGAACCTCCTTCACAACATCGGCTTCTCGTCGACAAAGAATCAGTTATCCACTTTGCAAAATCGACAAAACTTCAAGGGCAGACAAAGAACTTTGACTTTCGCGGCCACTAGATTCACTCAAAGGTGATCGACCACACGATTGTCCTCGCGCACGTCCCAAGAACAGGGCAAGTAGAAAAAAAATTACAAAACGTGTCCAGAAGAACATTTTTTACCAGTGCATGAAGCAATGTGAACTTTTGCGTTATGCCCCATCGTAGTATCCCCTAAAGAAGGGCAACCTCATAGACACGTGGCAGTTGAATACGCACGCCAACCCCATTGACAATCCCTGCACACACAAAAATGGAGGTTCATGCCTCATGGTGCACGAGACAATTCTTGTGGAGCATGGAGGAGAGATCCACAGCCGTCAAGAAAATCAACCTACAGTACATAATTCCCAGGCAACCATTCGAGTCCGTCACTCTAAGTGTCAGCATCACATCCAATAAATTTACATATGTCTCCCCTCAGCAGAATGCTACAAAAATTCATTTTTACTCCCAGGAAATCAATAGCTTCAAGCACCCACTTCAGTCCCCTACTTCATTAGGAGACCTACTTCAGTCTCCTACCTTTTTGGAAAATCATTCTTCCGAGGACCTAGATCAGTCCTCAAAGAAAAGTAAAAACTCGGAAGCATGGATCGTGAGAACGGAGCAAAAAAGGGGTCGCGAGAGGGTTTTTTTGCAAAAAGGGGGTACGAGTGGAGCAGCGAGCGCAATAGGCAAGCAAAGCAAGGCTTCACAACGGAGTGGATGCGGCAAAATCAACAGGGGGCAAGCTCTAAGAGGGGCACGTGCGGCAACAAGCGGCAAGCCTGCCGCAATGGCAGGATTGGTGGCAAAGATGCCTACAGTTGCGGCAGGTAGCAAGAGTGAGCAAGCGAGCAAGCAAGCGAGCGAGCTCGCAAAAAGGGGAGCAAGTTCGCTCACCTGCTTGCTCGCAAATCAAGTGGCGAGCGATCTCACCCCTCCTAAGCAAGCTCGCGAGTCCTCCTCCAATACTAGACAAAACCTGGCGAGAAAGCTCGGAAAAGGATGGAGTTGCCGCCAAGAAAAAGATTGACGGCGAGAGCAGAGGGTCGCAGCTCATTGAAAAAGAAACTTAGCAACAGTGGTGACGACTCCAAGCATGCAACGATCAACCAGCGCGACCCCAAATCTAGCTACAGTAGCCAAGATCACGCAGATTCTGAGTGAAGCTATGGAGCGTCAACATCTCATGCATGAGGGGAAAAATGGCGTCAACAACACAACAATTGCCATTTATATTTTTGCGACAGCCCTTGGAGGTGTGCAGGAGAGGAGAATATTTTTTCTTCTCTTTTAGCAACTTCTCCACCCACCAAAAAACACAAGAACAGCTTCCAAGCAAAGGGCAAGTCAACCGGAGCGACCCCCATGTAGCAGCATGCGCCGACAACGCCCCTAAGCGTTTTCTTGGAACATAAGTCACCAAAATTCAAACGATTCCACTTGAGACGGCACCATACATTTTTTTTATGGCAAAATTAGAACGAAAAGCTAGCAGCAACCTCCCAAACCCTAAAACTACGCACAAGGAACCCGAGACATTGCAGTCAAGGACAAGCTCAAGCCTTAGAGCAAGGAAAAGCCTCTTCTAAATTCTTTTCACATCCAGGAAGCTGTAGAAACTTCTTCTGACATCAAAACCCTCTGGGAGACACCTGACCTCACCAATTTTTTCACCAAAAACTAGTGAAACGTTTTGACGAACCAATCAAGGGGGAGTGTTAGAGGTGACGATTCTTCTGCCTATTATTCTGGTCAAGCTGGCGTAGTCGGTATTGGAATTGCAGGAGCCTCCAAGAAGATAGGGAAATTTCTCTCAGGAATTCCCATGTTCAAGGGCGGAGATTTTCTCCATTTCAAAAGCCAATTTATTTTGGGCATCTAGGTCCATGGGGGGAATGGACCCTAGAGCTATAGAATGTTGTGTGCTACATGCATAGTAGGGCTGTGCACGCCTGCTGACCAAGACTAGTCAACAGCTGTGCAATGCGACTACGCATTGTTAGGTTCTCACCTAGGTCTTATCAGGGTGGGGCTAGACTTGACCAAGTAGTGTGGACTGCCTAGCATAGCCTGTTGCATCAACAGGACTCAGCAGCAGCATGCAAGGCTCAGAGTGGGGACTGCTCTACATCACACATGCATGCACGACACAACACTATATCACAGCATGCGTGCACGAGTCATGAGCCACATGCAAAGCTAGAAGCGGGGACCGCTCTACATGAGAATAGCCATGCACAACTCAGTAGCAGGGGCTACTGGAGTGGCTACTGCCTATGGGAAGATTACCAAGCTAAGAATATTCCCACTTGCAGCCAGAAGCTTCCATCAGCCTGGACAGGTGTCAACTTGCCAGCAGCCTGCTGTAAAAGGTGGCCTGCCTGGAAGTCTTCATTCAACAACTCAGTCATCACCAAGCTTTCTGCCTGCACTCTACCAAAGCAGCCTCCCAGCCTAGGCAGGAGAATGCCTCTAACTACCTAAAGGCCTAACTACCTAGAAGACGTGGCCAGACTATGTCCAAGACCCAAGCAACTTTGCTGAGCTGTCTTACTAGGTGTTTCCCACCTGTGGGCCACGAGCTATGTCTACACGTGAGAGTCCAGAGTTAGTCTCAAGCAGAGCTGTGTTTGCTGTACTATCTCTTGCATTATACTTGTGATCAAGTACAGTCATTCAGTCCTAGCATCCTCCCAGTTCCAGCTTTCTACTCTACTTGTAGTTGCTCTCCAAGCACAACGGTCCTAGCCGCAAGGATCCTAGCCCTGGCTACACCCCATAAAACATCAACAAATACATGTGCTCCTTGAATAAGGTGATGATGTCCTTGTAAGTACATTTTTCAACATTGTTTCAACATATAATGTGTGCTTTACCAAGACTTCTTCAACTTTTGAGAACGACTCACGGAGGGCTTTGATGAATGTGTTGCACCTAACAGCTTTATGTGTTCAAAAGTAATCTTGGATTCGTCAACAAAGACCATAAGTACTTCCGTCTTAAGGTGGATTCGTAGCAAATCTATAGATTTCCATGTGGACCAAGTGTAAATTCTCTAAGATGTAGGTTTTTCCTATTAGAGGAAAGGATTAATGTGTGAGCTATGAATATACACAAGGTTTACAACGATTTACTTGGCCATCTTTGACAATGATGATATCATTGACGAGGTCCTCATAAAGCAGTTCTTGAATTTGTTGAAAGTAATTATGACCAGGTCGAATATGCAAGCATTATAGTGTTCTTGACTTTTGAACAAACACGTTGACAAACACTACAACTCAATAATGTACAAAATGAGAGTGAAATAAGGCTTGATCATGTCTTTTCTCAATACCTCTTCTCTGGTGATTTCATCCTCTATAGTTGTGGTCACCTAAGGTTGAATGTCTTTTGTGGTGAAGCGTAATCATTTTATCATTAGCTTTCTCAAAACATGAGGATTGATGATATGCAAGGTACGTCAAGGATATCGCTTGTAGAGATGTCGTAGTTCTAGTGAGCGTGAGCCTTAATGTAATAGATATCGTTGAGGTATAGTTCTATCATGTTTTTTACTATAAAATTGATTTTTTTTACTAATGCTTGAGGTTGTGCAGAGTGTTTGCATCATACTTTTTGTGTTTCTTGATGTCATTGTTTAGGTAGAAGATGTTTAGATGCTACAAATGTTTGCCTTTTTTCTGAAGTAAAGACGTTTTCATAACACTAGAAGTTGATCTTAGTTGGGGTTGTCTAACTCCTTCTTCTTATAAACGTGTTTTCCTCTTGCTTGAACTTCAAGAATTTGTTGTTGTCAGGCAGGTCCTCCTTGTTTTTTTTTGGCCATGACATTCCAAAAATTCTCTTGCTTATTGATGTTAAACATGTACCAATCCTTCCCAATGTGCCCTTGTTTAATGCAATAACTTCATGTGATTATGAGACATTGTCCATAGAGTTAAAGAGCTTAGTCGAGGTCAAAGAGGTTCCATTTTTGCACTAGATTGTTGACAAGGATACTCTAGCCCAGCTTGATAGGTTAGGCAACATATTTGAGAGAGAGTATGAGTTGTCATTCAATTTTAATGATATCTTGGAGCCAAAATGAGCAAGACAAAGACGGTTTTGCTCGTGGTGTTTTTCATGCAGCTTGTCACATTTTTCTTGGAGTACTATCACATTGATGAAACATTCCTTTGGGTTATGAGCTTGATCATATAAAAAATATGCTTCATAGTCCTGCACTTGTTGCCAACACTAATTGTTTTTTAAGAAATAGAGGGCTTTTGGAAGATTTGAGGTTGTGACAACAAGTTGGTCATGAATGTCCTTTAATCTATGCATGTATATCTGACATGGACGTTGATTTGGCTCGTGCGCATGTGAGTTTTTTTCAATGAGTAACATTTCTAGGTTAAGTCCACTCCCTTCATCAATTAGGAAAATGACAAGGCCTTCTTCCCATGGAGCGTGTCCTTTAGCATAATGGTATGAATTATCCTCTTTCATTTTCCCTTTCAAATGTATAATCAACTTCCTCTCAGAAAGCATTTTATTTGCTATGCTAATGAATGTTTCTAGGCTCTCTTCACCTAGATTGCCTTGCAATTTTTCAGGTGACCTCAGACAGAGTCAGCATGTTTGGTGGTGTCCTTATACATGAAGTAAGCATGTTGAATGTATGGTACCAGATGTTTTAGGAGGATTGATTATTTGGTCAAGCTTTAACAGTTGAATTGCACAACCAAATGAAGGATTACAAATTGGGTGGACGGGTTGTTGTTTCAAAGTTGAATGCTTGTGGGAGACGTTTTCATCCTCAGACGTCTCTATGCTAATATTATCTATGTGAAGAATGCAATAAATGGCTGCCACGTTCACCAAGCTAAGGGGTAGGGAGTTGGAGGTAGGGTTGGAGTCCTTTCAAAGCTGTAGACGGGTTTATAGCTATAAATTGAGCTAATTCAAGATGAGCTATTAGGGGTGGAGTATGATTTTTTGTGCTAATACTTCAACACAATATTGCATCAGGTCATTGATTTAGGTTTGAGCTTATATTCTTAGCAAATAAATCACTTGTTATGCATGCTTCCTCGTTAAGTTTAGGTTCTCTTCTACTTATGAGGACGCTTATGTTATCTCATGTTTGTTTCTTTTATCTGATAATTGAACTTGTTTAGAGGCCGAGTGTTATGAGTTTCGAACTCGAAGCTGAGTAGTTCCATGTACTTTGCATTCTATATGCAACGCATGGAAAATTTTGCCTATAATTCATTCTTGACCATGTTGCATTCCTTGCATGAATGCATGGTTTGTAGAGATTCGAAGTCCTCCAAGTTTTTCTCTTTTTTTTCTGTTTATTGGCCGTACACCGTCATCTTTATCTGATGCCATGTGAAGAAAGTTGAAACAATCATGGGTGGAAGCACACTTGGATTCAAGTTTTAGAATACACAGTCAGTTGATATATATAAACATGAAGGATGTATACATCACTCATGGGATATTATGTACAAAGATCCCACTACACAAAGTCTAGAAACCAAATGCATAGTAGTAATAGTTATTGTAGTTTTACAAGTTGTGAAGGGCACCAAGTGCTGGAGATAGGCATGGATGTAGTTGAACCATAGGGTGATTGCCCTCGATGCCTTCTCATGTAGGAAGCTCAGTGATACCCATTATGTAAACTGTATAAAGTCCATGTGGAAGACGCAAAACTAGGGGAGTGGGATGGATGAGCTTGGAGTTTGAGTGAATTTGGAGTGGCTAATGGTTGATTTCTTGTTTTGAGAACTGAATGCATGATAGACTAATTAGATTTGAAACCTTGAAATAGGTTTGAATTACCTCCTCATCTTCTCACCTTCAGGGAGTTGCATACAATTACACAACTACCTAGTTGTTTGCACAACCACTGAAGCTATATGAAGAATCACATGATAGTGGTAAGGTTACTTGGAAGGTGAAGGGTCATTAGACGATGAAGGGTCACAAGAAACTGACAAGGCACTAGCAACTAAAGAGTCATTGGAGGATGGAGATGCACTAGCACTTAAAGGGTCACTAGCCAGTTGAGAGGTGGCCAATGAAAAGCAACTTCCCCCTTGTGAAGATGTGAACCAAGTGACTTGGAGAAAACTTCCCAAGGATTTTGGGGCTTGAAGGAGAGGTTTTGATCACTACCCAACTATTGAAATTCGTATTTCTCAACCAATATAACATGTTGAAAGAATTAAAACATTCTTAAGTTATTAGTACGATAAAAAATTCTATCTAGGTATGTAAGAAATGAAATATTTCTCACATGATGAATCATATAGAATTTTTTGCTTAAGACACTTTGAATGATTAATGTAATCATTCTAAATCAGCTCCCCAAATGATTTCCATAGTTAAGGACGAAATACGAGGTTATGCTTGATGTGAATTTGGTCCTTTCTTGTTAAGGGAAGATTTATGAATTTGATGTCATTTGTTTCCTCTTACCAAATAATTTTCTGGAAAATGAAGCATTTCATTATGAGAGGCGCTAATATTAGAATGTCAGAAGAAATGATTTCATCAACAAATCATTGAATTTCTTGTAGAAGACCTAGATATCTCCCGAAAGACATCATATTATTATCTTGTAGTAATTAAACTTCATTTTTTATGGATCATTCTTAATCCATGTATTTGTGAACGTGGTAGAGCAATCTTGTTTGGAACCATATGACAGTGCATTTCTAGAAAAAGAAGTATGAGCTCATGTATTCACTTCATTATGAAGAACAAAGACGTCAAATTGGATACTCTAAATTTGTCTTGCATTTCCACATAGTAGTAAGTTAGTTATGAAATTCTCCATGCTTGCATGTTACTCAAACTTTTAACAAGACTTGGTTTTCTTTGTCAAAGTACGTGCTTTGATGACATTTTCGTAATGATAGACATGTGAGTGTCTTTGATGCCCAAACTTAAATTCTTAATCAAAGAATTTTTCATGTCGTCATTTGTACTATTGTGGTGGTATCGCGTATGCATGCAGGAATGAGATGGTAATACCTTGATGCGCGTGTTCAACTCTTTGCAAATGAACCTCCATCTCTTGATGAAATTTCACACGTTTGATCCATATGACAAAAATCTAGTTGTTGAATCACATTTATGAGGAAAACATGATGTTTGTTTCCTCCATGGACAGGAGTATCAATGAGCAACAATGTGTGGATAAAAATGATAATCATCTATGATGTGGGAATCCCATGCAAGCGTTGAAGAGCTTTATGGGAAATTCATTGTTCAGCTTGTTGATCGAATTTGGTCTTGGTAAAATGTCACATATCATGGTCCGTCTATGTGTTGAATGTAGGCATAAGTTCACCTTGACAACCATGATTTGATTTAGGACATTATGAAGTTGTGTGAATACATTTTGGAGAATACTTGAGTGCTTGTCTTGCATGATTACCACAACATTGTTTTCCCATTGTTTCATGAAGGAGAATAATGGTGTCAATTAACTCTTGTACAAAGAGGATGCCCTTTAGAACATAGGCACGTGCCCATTTGCGAGTGTTGTGCTCCACACCCAAGGGGTATGGTCATTACAACATCAACCTACACAACTTTGACGAAGAACCTCCAACTCTTGATGCAATTTCACACGTTTTCTCCATATGAAAGAAATCTATTTGTCAAGTCACATGTATGAGGAAAAGACGATATTTGTTTCCTCCATTTGCACGAGTATGAATGATCGATAATGTGTGGATAAAAACTATAATCATCTATGATGTGGGAATTCCATGAGAGCGTTGAAGAGATTAATGGAAAATTCATTGTTTAGCTCGTTGATCGACTTTTCTTTTGGTAGAATGTCACATATCATGGTCCGTCTATGTACTCAATGTAGGCATAACTTTACCATGACAACCATGATTTCATTCAGGACATTATGAAGTTGTGTGAGTATGTTTTGGAGAATACTTGAGTGCTTGGCTTGTGTGATTACCAAAAAATTGTTTTCCCATTGATTCATGGTGGTGAATAGTGGTGTCGATTAGTTATTATACAAATAGGTTGCCCTTTAGAACATAGGCACGTGCCCATTTGCAAGTGCTTTGCTCCACACCCAAGTGGTATGGTCATTGCAACATCAACCTACACGTTTGTTGCTTGCTTATGGACACCTTTTGCTTATCCTGAGAGATAATGGGACTGTTGTATTCCTCTTCCGAGATCATTTTCTTTCACAAGAACCTTAAGTAAAATTTGATGTACCTAAAATTTGAAAATCTAGCCACCATCGCATTCTCACTATAATACAATTGATTATGGGGGTGATAGAATTTTCTAGGAACAGTTTATGTCTAGGTATTTGTATGAGCGTCCCAATCCCATGCATTTGGTGTGGTTCTTTGGTTTTTTGCACATTAGATGTTACCAGGACGTTGGGAATGATGCCACATCAGCAGAATAAGGGGTTCAACAACTTGAAAGCGGCGGAAGGCTTAGATTCGAGCACTGATGCCTCGTATGGGTTTTGGCACAACCGCAACTCGCCACGCTCAAGTCGTCCAGCCAGCGGAAGGTAGAACGAAAATCAAAATCGAAGTACCGGCCTTGGGATGTGCCGATAACAACCGGCGACTCAAGACGGAGGTACGGAACGAGGCGCAATATCGTCCTAGGGATCGGCTCTGCACTACCTGGGAATGCTTGTCCTTGTAGGGCCTTTGGTCCTTAGCACAAGTTCCAAACTCAGGCGAACGTGTTTGGTCATTTTTTTCGTTTGGCCATATTTTTTAGAATCCTTTGAGAACTGGCCGCGGCTCGGAGTCGTCATCTATATTGGCCATAAAGTGTCCCTCGGTTTCAGAGATTTGGCCATAATCGACCGCGCTCAACAGCCTCCCTTACTGTTTTAGCCATATTCAAGCGCGCGCCGGCTCCTCCTTTCAAATATGGCCATGAAGACGGCTGACGGAAAAAGGATCGCAAGAGAGCGATATTAACAAAAGAAGCCCCGTAACCACTCGGTGAACTCCTAAAGCCATTCCTAATATTGATAGTTCCAAACATGGACATGAAAGGCAAATATTAACCTTCTAGCAAGCTCCAAGAAATAAAGCAGTAAAACCACAATGATAAGGAAAATGAAACTATAGTATGAATTTTAAGGAGATAATAATCATTTTAATTACTATCATAGGTGATTGAAATCGAAAAATAATTACTCACCCTCATAGGGTTAGAAAACTTGGTAAACTAATATTACTTATGGATAAATTCAAAACATTTATCAATCAATAATAGAATTTTCATTTTATATCATTTCATACATTTCTTTGATTTTTATTTGTATTTTTCATGCCTTTTTCGATTTCATCTAGAAAAACATATAAAAAAAAACCCATTAAATCACATAATATTGTATTTTACAGGAAATTGAATTCTCATGTCTTGATTCCAAATCAATAAAACTAAATAAAAAAGTTATGCATCGGAATGTGCGTGATAATTATAATAATAAGCACATAGAGAGGCATAATTAATGATTTAAATCATGATCATGTAACATTTTCCATAATTAAATACTCATCTTAAAAAATTTATACATGGTTTTTCACATTTGATGTGGCAATCATTATTAATGAAACACAATGATCTCATTTTAACATTAAAAACTTCATTAAATAATTTTATAAAATAGTATATCCCTTAAACAAATAAGACCTGATTATAATTTGGAAAATTGAGATAGTCTAGAAACATTATTTACTTAAATTGCAATTTAGTAATAGAATAAACGTTCCTTAGGAGAAAATATCAACAAATTTTTACATTTCATTGATTCTCTCAAATTTGAAGACCTTGATCAGCCATACATATTAAATCATGGAATACTTTTCTGTTTGAAAACATAATCATTTTTGGAGCTTTGAATATAATTAAATGAATGATTTCATGCATTTACCATTTTATGTTTTTTATGTGTTTTATCATTTTAAAAAATGAAAATAGATATTTATTCGTCCTTAAATATTGGCTGCATTATGTTGGTTATATTTTATATTTTATCTTATTTTGATGTGATACGTAAGTATTTTATATCATAATTTCTATATTGTTGTTTTGAAAAATCAAATCGTAGCTGAAATCTTGAATTTTCATTATTTTGTTTGTTTTGGACATTATCTTTCTTCATTTTATTACCCTATGAAGGGCGAGTATATACATTTCGATTTCAATCACCAATTCTAGTTATTAAGATGCTTTTTATTCCCTTAAAATTCTCACTGTAGTTTCATTTTCCTTATCATTGTGGTTGTACTTCATTTCTTGGAGCGAGCTAGAAGGTTAATGTTTCGCCTTTCATGTCCATGTTTGGAACTATCAATGTAACGAATGATTTTAGGAGTTCACTGAGTGATTACGGGGCTTCTTTTGTCAATATCGCTCTCTTGCGCGATGCTTTTTCCGTCGGCCGTCTTCATGGCCACATTTGAAAGGAGGATCCGGCGCGCGCTTGAATATGGCTAGAACAGTAAGGGAGGCTGCGGAACGCGGTCGATTATTGCCAAATCTGAAATCGAGCGACACTATATGGCCAATATAGACGACGACTCCGAGCCGCGGCCAGTTCTCAAATGATTCTAAACAATATGACCAAACGAAAAAAAAGACCAACGTGTTTCCAGGCGTGCGACCCCCCGTCATTTGTCGGTTCCACCAGCAATGACTGTAGTTCGTTCCCCCGTACACAGGAGGGAAACGGGCACAGACGTTCAGCGGAGGAATCTCCACCAGCCAAGCATGGCAATCGGCCGCGACAGTAGGCTGACGGTAGCCGGAGATACCGTTGCAACGGCAGTCCACAGCCGAGTCGCGAAGCGGAAGACTGTAAGTGAACTGTGATTATAAAGTCTCGTACTTTTTCCCTCTTGTCATGACCGACTGTGGCGTCGGAGCTACATCAGGACCGAGCAAGCCCGGGATTAAACCGGGCCCCCCACTACCTTATGTTATGGGGGAGCATAGACCAAGGGGTATTTCCACCATAAGGTGAATTTTTAGCTAAGAATGAGACGTAATCTGCGCTTGAAGGGGAGGATGTTTTGAAATAGGGAGGAAGCGAAGTTATCATCAACTATTATGAACTTTTCTTTAAACTTCTTTGACTGTTGCTAGGTGACGGTAGACGATACTAACCAGATGTGCTTCTTGAAGAGAAAAAAGCGGAGAAATGATCTTATCTACGGGGGAGGAGCACGAATCGACCCGCCAAATGACATGGAGTAAGGAGGCTCGCAAGAAGAAATTGTTCGCTTAGGTTTTAGTGAGCCAATTAGGAGGTCCGGGATTTTGAGCGGGATTTACGAAAAGAGGGAGGACAAGAGGGTACAAATTCACCCACACAAGAGCGTGATTTGAATACGATGTAAGGAGCAATGTTCAATTGTTTCTTCTTTCCTCTATTATGGGCATGCACTGGTGCCATTTTCCCTAGATCTGGTGCGGCGGGCAACTGGGATGGAGCATAATACGATTTCTTACAAACTTTCTTCCACACACAACAACACATGGTCAGTTGTTTCGATCACGTACCCTCGTCTGGAGAGAGAGTGTGGAACAGTATGGGCGGAATGCCAAGAATGGTTGAGCACCATAGATGGGGTTCCGCGCACGCAAGCTAGTAGAACGACAGAAAAAGCGAGTAACAAGCGACAGAGCTGTTAGCAAGCAGGGGTCAAGGTGACGAGCGGGCAAGTAGCGAGCTCATCCTCGCTCGCACCTCAAGGCACAACAAGGCCCCAAACGAGGATCTGCTGACTGGATAAACCTGCAGGCCTATAGTAAGATAGAAACCCAAGTGCTACCCTCCCCCCCAAATAGTAGCACTAGGAAACCTAGTGTCCATGATAAGTCAAGCAACATTTGTCTGTGGCAGCATTTCTGCTGTGGGCCTCCATAAGGATGTCTCCGGCTGCTCTCCTTGTGCACGTCCCACGTGTCACCATAAGGTATGAACTGGAGCCGGCCCCAGTGTCTCTCCAGCATCAATCACCTGCATCATTGAGGTGAGTGTGCAGCGAGGCCAGAGGCCACGACGTGTCTGTGGCACACAAGCCAACATTCCCCCATGACCCACAGCCGCTGCTCACAAGCACAAGCACACAGGCACCACAAGTGTCACAAGATGGGACGCACGACTGTACACGCACATCAGACGACCATTTATCCAGGATCACCACGCGGACACAACAGTCCAACAGCATGCAAGATTGTCTTGAAGACATTACTATCGAGTGTCTTCGTCAATAAATTGGCTCTCTCCTGTCGTGTGTCGACCCAAACGATCCGGACATCGGTTGCAGCAACGCGCTCACGCACAAAGTGATGCTAAACATTGATGTGCTTCATGCGTGTGTGATGCATGCCATCATGTTCGACAATTGCTTTGGTGCTTTGGTTTGTTGGTTTTTGCGCTCATTGTGCTCTGTTGTGTCCTCCCGGCTTGTGTACATCGGCGTGCAGATGACTGACGGCGAGACTCGACGCTGATGGAGTTTCATCCGGTGGAGCCGACGCACGCTGAGGTCGTCTCGCAGTACGCCGGAGCCCCCTCTCTCCGGCGACGTGTTCAGCTCCATCGGCAGGCCTCCTCGGCGGTCGCGCTGCCGGCAGTCACTGCCACCGCAGTCACTGTCTGCATGCGTCCAGCGCGTACTGTCGTGCCTGCGTCGTCATGCGCTGCCTAGGGTCCCTGTTGCATGTTGCATGGCCCTGTTTGGCAGCATAAACCATCGTGGGCACTGCCTGGGTTCAGGCTGCCATAACTCCTCGCTACTGTTTTTCTAGCAGATTCTGTCCGAACGGCTGCGTTCGCAGCGTCGGTATTATGGTATGGTCCAGTTTTCAGGCAAAACGGACGACGCCCGGGTTTTCGGCTGTCGGGCCGTCTGGCAGGCCTCACCGAGAAAACCTGCCAGCCTGAAATTAGCTATTTTCTGGTTGGCTGATGAACTGAGTAACAAGCTCTACAGAGCTGGGGGGGGGGGGCTAGAACTTGGAGGGGTCTCCCATTGCTGTTCATTCTTGATTGCTAATCAGTTACTATCAGTTTCCAGCTGCTTTCTGGCGCTAACACTGGCGCGTGCACTTCTGAGTAACAAACCCAGAGCTTCCGAACTTAGACTCTAGAGCAGCAGACTGAGGGGGCAGCTGACTTAAGCAACGAGCGTGGAAGCCTGCACGCTGCATCAACAACGCAGCTGCCCCAACCTGCTGCCTAGTTTCCTTTTTGGTATCAGAGCCAGAGCGTAGCAGCAGCAGCAGCAGACTGACATACAGGTGCCAGACAACGCCGGCGGACTTCCATACGCGCCAGTGCAGGGGAAATGCTGCCGGATTGTTTTCCGGCAGCATTGACCCGCCTGGTGGCGGCGTCAAAATTTTTCCCACGGCCACTGGGCCAGGGGAAATGCTGCCGGATTTTTTCCGGGAGCACTGACCCCCACGCTGGACGCAAGGAAGTGAGCGGCCGACCACGTTAGGCCCCTACTGACGACGGCGCAAGGCAGCAACGTCCTCAGGTGTGATTGAAAGCAGCAGCCAGCAGCAGCAGCAGCAGCTTGCCACGGCAGCGAGCAATGGCAGCAGCGGCCAGCAGCAGCAGCAGCTAGCAGCGGCTGGCAGCAGCAGCAGCTCGCAGCAGCAGCAGCCCGCAGCAGCAGCAGCCGGCAGCACCAGCAGCTGCAGCGAGCAGCAGCCTGCAGCAGCAGCTGCTCGCAGCAGCCAGCAGAAGCAGCAGCAGGCGGCAGCAGCAGCAGCCGGCTACAGCAGCTCGCAGCAGCTGCAGCAGCCCGCAGCAGCAGCTGCTGCAGCTGCGAGCAGCCAGCTGCTCGCAGCGAGCAGCGAGTAGCCAGCTGCTCGCTGCAAGTAGCCAGTTGCGAGCAGCCAGCTGCTTGCAGCGAGCAGCGAGCAGCCAGCTGCTCGCTGCGACCAGCCAGCTGCTTGCTGCGAGCAACCAGCTGCTCGCAGCGAGCAGCGGGCAGCGAGCTGCTCGCTGCGAGGAGCTCGCAGCGAGCAAGCAAAACCGAAAAAAAAAAAAAAAAAACGGGGACCCCCCCCCCGACCTGTCCCTCTGTTCAGGAGCAGCAGCAGCAGCAGCCGCTGTAGCAGCAGCAGCAGCAGCAGATGCAGCAGCTGTAGCAGCAGCAGCAGCTACGGCAGCAGCAGCAGCTGCAACAGCCACAGCATCAGCAGCAGCAGCAACAGCAGCAGCAGCAGCAGCAGCAGCAGCAGCAGCAGCAGCAGCAACTGCAGCAGCAGCAGCAGCACAGCAGCAGCAGTAGCAGCAGCTGCTGCAGCAGCGGCAGCAACAGCAGCGGCAGCAGCAGCAGCAACATCAACAGCAGCGGCTACAGCAACCAGTGCTGACGTCAGCAGCTGTCCGCTGACGTCACTGCTGACGTCATCAACCACATAAAAAAAAAAAACAAAAAAGGTAGGAACCAGGAGGACACCAGGGGACTTTGCTGACATCTACCATCCTTGGCAGACGTCACTCTTGACATCAGCAGCACACACCCAACAACAAAGGACACAAACAAAAAAAAACAAAAACAACAAGGCTTTGGACACACCATGGCTGACTCTCACGAGGCGGAGGGGTCCTCCTCTGCGGGGGAGACCCCTACCTCCCCTTTCTTGCGGCGCCTGTAGTAGCAAGAGCTGTACCAGCGGCAATAGCAGCAGCAGCAGCAGCAGCAGCAGCAACAGCAACAACAGTAGCAGCAGTAGCAGCAGCAGCAGTAGTAGCAACAGCAGCAGCAGCAGCAGCAGCGGCAGCCGCAGTAGCGACAGCAGCTACAGCAGCCGCACCAGTCGCCGCAACAGTAGCAGCGGCTACAGCAGTAGCAGCAGCAGCCGCTACACCAGCAGCAGCAGCAGCAACAGCAGCGGCAGCAGCAGTAGCGGCAGCAGTAGCAGCAGCAGCAGTAACCGCTGCAGCAGCAGCAATAGCAACAACAACAGCAGCAACAGCAGCGGCTGCCACTACACCAGCAGCATCGGCAGCAGCAGCAGCAGCAGCAGCAGCAGCAACAGCAGCAGCAGCAGCCGCTGGAGCCCCAGCAGCCCACTAGTGTCGTCGGAGACGACCCTGATCCCATCGTGGCTCTTCAGCACCAGCTCGCCGCCTTGACGCAGCAGCTTGCCGTGCTACAGCCACCAGCCTCCCAGCCTGCCACCAGTGTGTTGCCGTCATTTGTCCCTCCAGGACACGCCAGCCCGGCTGTGTCAGCTGCCACATACTACCTGGCACAGCAGCAGACTCAGCGCCAGCGGCAGACAGTGACCTCCGTCCTTGGCCCCACTCTGGGTGCCGGCCGCAGGCAGAAGGACTTTGAGACGCCGCCGCCGCCGCTTCAGGCCGGCGAGCAGTTCCGGAGCTGGGAACTCAGCTTCCGGATCTGGGCCCAAGGTGAGGGTCTCTGGATGTACTACACCCTCCCTTATGACTCCACCCAGGCCGACCAGCTGTATGACGCTGGTCGCGCCGTTCGTGCCTTAGTCCCAGTCGCTCCTCCGGCGTCCCGCCTGGCCCTCGAGCCTTTCCTCGGCGACTTCACCACTGACGTCCCTCCAGACCCTGCCGCCGCCTGGCNCCCCCTCTGTCCGCGCTTCTCACCATCAAGCGCGGCGCCACCAGCGCGTACGCGGACGTCTTCGTGCACTACCCCCAGGACGTCCTCTCCACCATGGCGGCCCAGGGCACCCTCATGCCCTGGGCGTACGAGCTCTTCCTCCGTGTTGAGGAAGCTCGACAGGAGTCCCAGCTCCATCGCATGGAGGCGCTTGCATCCCCTGCCGTCGCCTCCCCTGCCGGTGCCTCCCTCCCCGTCGCTTCACCTGTCGTTGCCTCCGTGGCCGTCGCCTCCCCCGCCGCAGCTACCTCATCGACGTCAAAACCGAAGAAGAAGCGCAAGAACAAAAAAGGCAAGGGTCCATCGCAACAGCAACAACAGCAGTCGTCGACCAGATCCAGCGGTGGTGGCGCGGTCTGCCACAACTGCGGTCGGCCTGGACATGGGTGGTACACATGCCCTCTGCCGACGGACGAGGCCCACGTCATCGCCACCCTGCGACGCCAGCGAGAGCACCGTCTCGCCTCTGCCGCCATCGCTACTGTTGACACTCTGACATCGTCTAGCAACTCGGCCGCTCCGACAGTTTCGCCTGTCCTGCAGATTTCCCGCAGCAGCAGTACTACTCCCAGCCATCAGCGCTTCCGCTTCCATCGCCGGCCCAGTCCTCTTACTCCCCGGGCTCCGGCGCTGTGACACCGTACTCGGCCTACACTCCCGGGCCATCCTCCTGTGAGCGTCAGCTGGAGCAGTACATCGCGCTCCAGCTTGGCCTGCCTCGCCCTCCTCCCCAGGGAAGTGCGAGTTGCGTCACTTCTTGCCCTCCTACACAGCCCTGCATGACTGAGTCTGAGCTGCGGTCCTGTCCCGTCTCTTCATCTGTCTTGTCGTCTCCTGTGGTCTCCTCCACCCCACTCCTTGACGACATTGTGTGGCTTGACGATTGGCAGTCTCGTTTCGCGCCCCCTTCCACCGTGTCCGCGTCCCTTGCTTGCTGTCATGTGACCGTCAGCGATCTGGTGACCCCTGTCCAGGACCCTGCTGAGACCTGGATCATCGACTCCGGGGCCACGCATCACATGACGGCCTTTCGCGAGGCCTTCAGTATGCTTTGCCCTGTCGGTGATGTCTCCGGTGTCCGAACGGGCTCCGGACAGGTGTTACCGGTCCGTGGTGTTGGTGTGGTTCGTTTCCATGGTCTTGCCGGTGACGTCTTTCTGACTGATGTTCTCTTCGTCCCTGGTCTCGAGCTCAGCCTCCTTTCCGTGACTGCACTTGACCGCATGAGCATGGACGTTGTGCACTCGCGTGGTGTTGGCACTATGTCGTTGCGTCCGTCTGGTCTTGTCATCCTGCATGCCACCGCCCGTGGCAACCTGTGGCATGTCCCTCGCCTCTTCTCTTCCTCTCCCGTCTCTGCCTCGTCGGCCGCCACAGGCCATATTTTCGTGACCAGTACGCTTTCTCCTCAGCACACCCGCCTCTTGCACCGCCGCCTCTGTCACGTCCATTCCGCCGCCATAGACAGTATGCTCCGCACCCAGCCGGCCAAGGGCCTTGACCCAGAGACCTTCCCTCTCCCGTGCCCCAGTGAGTGCATTGATTGCGCTCAGGGGAAGATGCATCGATCCACGTACCCCTTGTCTTCCTCCCGTGCGTCCGCCCCACTCGACCTGGTCCACTTGGACGTCATGGGCCCTCTCCCCACTGCGTCCGTCGGGGAACACGGCCGCTATGTCCTCACCCTCACGGACGACTATTCCCGCTACCGCAGGGTCTTCTGCCTCCGGCAGAAGAGCGATGTTGCTCGGGCCGTTCAAGATTGGCTCGTTCTTGCCGAACGCGAGTGTGGCCGCCCTCTTCGCGGCTTTCGCTCTGATCGCTGCGGCGAGTACATGGGCGAGGCCACGGCCTTTCTCGCCTCCCGCGGCATCCACCATGAGACGTCTGCGCCCTACACACCCGCCCAGAATGGCGTCTCCGAGCGCTGGAACCGCACCATGGCCGACGCCGTCCGCACCATGCACGTTGAGTCCGGTCTGTCCGATGGCTTCTATTTTGAGGCCATGGCCTACATGACCTGGGTATGGAACCGGATTCCCCACTGTCCTCTTCCCCGCCAGTCCACACCCTACCAGCACTGGTGCGGTCGGCGCGCGGACCTCCGCCCCGCTCGCGTCTGGGGCTGCGTCGCCATTGTATGGCTGCCCGCCCCACAGCAGGGCGGCAAGCTCGCCCCGCGCGGCCGCCCCTGCACCTTCCTCGGTGTGTCTCGTCAGTCTAAGGCCTGGCGGTTCTGGGACCCGTCCCGCCACTGCATCGTCGAGTCCTGCGATGCCCTCTTCTTCGAGGACCTATTTCCCCGCGACCTCATCCGCTCCGGCTCGTCCGTGTCCCTCCCATCGCGTGGGGGAGTGGTGAGTCCGTCCTCCGTCCTGTCGCTTCCGGGTGACACAGCACTCAGTCCCTCTGAGCCGGTAGCCCCTGTCGCATCCTCTGAGCCAGCAGCCCCAGTCGCGTCCGCTGGCCCCTCCGGGCCAGCAGCGCCGACCGCGTCCGCTGGCCCCTCCTGGCCAACAGCGCCGGTCGCGTCCGCTGGCCCCTCCGGGCCAGCAGCCTCAGTCACGTCCGCTGGCCCCTCCGGGCCAGCAGCCCCAGTCACGTCCGCTGGCCCTTCCGGGCCAGCAGCGCCGACCGCATCCGCTGGCCTCTCTGGGCCAGCAGCGTCGGTCGCGTCCGCTGGCCCCTCCGGGCCAGCAGCGCCGGTCGCGTCCGCTGGCCCCTCCGGGCCAGCAGCCCCAGTCACGTCCGCTGGCCCCTCCGGGCCAGCAGCCCCAGTCACGTCCGCTGGCCCCTCCGGGCCAGCAGCGCCGGTCGCGTCCGCTGGCCCCTCCGGGCCAGCAGCCCCAGTCACGTCCGCTGGCCCCTCCGGGCCAGCAGCCCCAGTCACGTCCGCTGGCCCCTCCGGGCCAGCAGCGCCGACCGCATCCGCTGGCCCCTCCGGGCCAGCAGCGCCGGTCGCGTCCGCTGGCCCCTCCGGGCCAGCAGCGCCGGTCGCGTCCGCTGGCCCCTCCGGGCCAGCAGCCCCAGTCACATCCGCTGGTCCCTCCGGACCTGCAGCCCCAGTCACGTCCGCTGGCCCCTCCGGGCCAGCAGCCCCAGTCGCGTCCGCTGGCTCCTCCGCGCCAGGCGTCCCGTCCGCCTCCGTTGGCCCGTCAGACCCAGTGACATCTCCTGCCCGGTCGCGCTACACACGTGGCCCAGGTGGCAGGTGGCAGCCTCTGACCTCGGCCGACAGTGCAGACCGTCGCACCGCGTCCTGTGGGGCCTCGACCCCCTGTGGCTCCACGTGTCTCCTCCACTCCCTCGGTCGTGAGTGGGGACCCTGGCACGAAGGCTCTCGGCCTGACCACCTCGGCCATCATCTCCGACCTTCACCCGGGCTCTGCACTGGGCTATGCCATGCTTCATCACGAGCATCGGCATGCTGTCATGGCTACACTCGCCCGCATCCCACCTGGAGCTCGTGATGCACACGCCCTCTCCGTCCGGTCCACAGCTCGCCCGGAGGACCCGGCCACCCTACGCGAGGCTCGAGCTTCTTCTGAGGCCGCACATTGGGATGCCGCCTGCGCCGAGGAGCTTGCTGCTATCCGGCAGCACCACGTGTACGACCTCGTTGACCTCCCTCCAGGTCGGAAGGCCATTGGTGCCAAGTGGGTCGTTCGGCGCAAGTGGAAGCCTGACGGGTCCTTGGACAAGTACAAGGCCCGCCTCACAGCAAAGGGGTTTGCTCAGGTCCCTGGAGTCGATTACGACCAGATCTTCGCCCCTGTCGGTCGGTTCTCCACTAGCCGAGCGCTCTTCAGCCTGGTTGCCCAGCATGGGTGGGAGCTGCATCAGATGGACGTGAGCAACGCGTTCCTCCATGGCTCACTGGAGGGTGAGGAGCTCTACATGGTGCAGCCCCCAGGCTTCGACGACGGTATTGGGAGAGTCTGGCGGCTGCGGAAGGCCCTCTATGGTCTGAAGCAGTTGCCTCGGTGCTGGAACCAGGAGATCAGCAGCACACTTCTCCGTGGCGGCCTCCAGCGTAGCACTGCTGACCCCGAACTCTTTCTCAGCCCACGAGGTCAGACCTTTGCCGCAGTTCTGGTATACGTTGACGATCTCCTCATTGTGTCGCCAGACACGGCCGCCATCCAGCGTGTCAAGGACTTGCTGCACGCTGCCTACCAGATGAAGGATCTCGGGTCTGCCCAAGTCTTCCTGGGCATGGAGCTCGAGCGTGATCCCTCTCAGGGCATCCTACACGTCCACCAGGCTGCCTATGTGCAGACCGTGTCAGCTCGCTTTGCCGAGGACCTGCCCCTCGTGTCCAGCGCATCCTCACCCATGTCGCCCGACGGCCAGGTGAAGCTGAAGAGTCCTGACCCAGCTATTGTGGGGGAGCCAGTTGATGTGACCACGTATCTGCGGATCATCGGGTCACTGATGTTCTTGGCGACGACGACGCGTCCAGACATCGCGTTCGCTGTCAACCTCCTAGCCCAGGTCTCTCAGGATCCGCGTCACCTCCACTACGAGGCCGCGATCCGAGTGATGCGCTATGTCATCTCGACCCCTCGGCGAGGTCTCATGTTCCGCCGCCAGCCGTCCGTCGTCGTAGTGGGCTACACCGACAGCGACTGGGCGGGCAGTCCAGACGGTAAGAGTCACACAGGCTGGATCTTCCTGATCGGTGGCACAGTTGTGTCTTGGCGCAGTGGCAAGCTGGGGTGCATTGTACGCAACACTGCTAAGGCTGAGTACGTGGCCCTTGGCTCAGGCGCGTGTGAGAGCGTGTGGTTGCGTCGTCTGTTGTCCGAGTTGCGTCAGTCTGTTGCATCCATCACCTTGCATTGTGACAATGAGAGTGCCATGGCCATTGCAAACAATGACGGTGTGCACCACACTCGCACAAAGCACATCAATGTTGAGTATCACTATGTGGGTTCGTTGATGCACGACGGCAGCATCAGCATCGTGTGGGTTGAGACAGCACGGCAGCTGGCTGACTTCCTGACCAAGGCACTGAAGCGGGACTCGTTTAAGAAGGCTGTGAGTTCAGTCGGCGTGCGTCCGTGACTTGCTTTCTTTGTCTCTGCCTGCACTTCTGCGTGTCCTGGGGGAGTTTGTGTGTTGACCGTGTATCTGCCCGCCCATGTGCACTACGCCTGTGAGTCATGGGGGATTGTTGGTTTTTGCGCTCATTGTGCTCTGTTGTGTCCTCCCGGCTTGTGTACATCGGCGTGCAGATGACTGACGGCGAGACTCGACGCTGATGGAGTGTCATCCAGTGGAGCCGACGCACGCTGAGGTCGTCTCGCAGTTCGCCGGAGCCCCCTCTCTCCGGCGACGTGTTCAGCTCCATCGGCAGGCCTCCTCGGCGGTCGCGCTGCCGGCAGTCACTGCCACCGCAGTCACTGTCTGCATGCGTCCAGCGCGTACTGTCGTGCCTGCGTTGTCATGCGCTGCCTAGGGTCCCTGTTGCATGTTGCATGGCCCTGTTTGGCAGCATAAACCATCGTGGGCACTGCCTGGGTTCAGGCTGCCATAACTCCTCGCTACTATTCTTCTAGCGGATTCTGACCGAACGGCTGCGTTTGCAGCGTCGGTATTATGGTATGGTCCAGTTTTCAGGCAAAACGGACGACGCCCGGGTTTTGGGCTGTCGGCAGTCTGGCAGGCCTCACCGAGAAAACCTGCCAGCCTGAAATTAGCTATTTTCTGGTTGGCTGATGAAATGAGTAACAAGCTCTACAGAGCTGGGGGGGGGGGGCTAGAAATTGGAGGGGTCTCCCATTGCTGTTCATTCTTGATTGCTAATCAGTTACTATCAGTTTCCAGGTGCTTTCTGGCACTAACACTGGCGCGCGCACTTCTGAGTAACAAACCCAGAGCTTCCAGACTTAGACTCTAGAGCAGCAGACTGAGGGGGCAGCTGACTTAAGCAACGAGCGTGGAAGCTTGCACGCTGCATCAACAACACAGCTGCCTCAACCTGCTGCCTAGTTTCCTTTTTGGTTATCGCAGTGCAACGTGATGTAACAGATGATAACACGCACTTGCTTAAACAAGCGACATAGCCACACACTCTCACACGTGCCTGTGCCAAGAGCAACATACTGTACTTCACTAGAGCTCCGTGCCACACAACCATGCTTTTCACCCTTCCACGACACAGCGGTTCCATCGACAAGGAAGATGTAGTCTATACGACTTCGAGCATAAGTGACATGGGCCCAATCGCTCTCTGTGTAGCCATCGAATACAACCGACGGTTGTGCCCAATAATACAGACCGGTCCGAGCACTGGAGAGGGCATACCTGACAACACGGAGTGCAGGTGTCGTACCCTAGGACAATGTGAGAACTGGGCCAGGAAGTTCACAGAGAAGGCGACATCCACCCTAATCGTTGTCGTCAAGTACATGAGCGACCCGATGACGCAAAGGTTAGTCCGTCACATTGACTGCCTCCCCAAGCTTACACACCCAGCGTCTTCAACAACCTCTGCCAAGCTGGGGTCATAGGTGTATATGCTGTGGGGGTGTACTCAAGCTGGGAGGTGAAGCGCTCCCCCAAACTGCGGACGTATGCGGCCTGGTGTACATGAAGAGTGCGTCGAGAGCGGCCGCGCTCAAGCTCCATGCCCAAGAAGACGCCAGTAGGACCAAGGTCTTTCATCTTGTACGTGGACTACAAGAGAGTTTTCACTGATCGGACAACGTCCTAGCTGGGCGACGTTATCAGCAGGGCATCCACATAGACTAGGAAAGCCACAATCAGAACATAAGGTAGAGTGAAAGAAAGTGAAGGATCCATCGTACTGCGTAGGTAGCCTCCTTTCTTGTGGGTGGATGTCATCTCCTGGTTCCAGTACCAAGGCGACTACTTCAGGCCATAGAGGGCCTTCCGCAGTCTCCAGACTCGATCAGTGCCATGAGAAGAGCCGGGGGTTGAACCATGTAGATCTCCTCATCTAGGTGTCCATGCAAGAATACATTATTCACGTCCATATGTTCTTGCTCCCAATCATGGTGAGGCACAAGGCTCAGCAGCGCTCTGGCTGTAGTGCATCGTCTGACAGGTGCAAACGTTTCATCGAAGTCAATGCCTGGGACCTAAGAGAACCCCTTTGCCATGAGTCTCTCCTTGTACTTGTCGAGTGCACCGTTGGGCTTATACTTTCGTCAAAAGATCCGACAAGCATCGATGGCCTTGCGACCCAGCGCCGGATCGACCAACTCGTAGACAGACTCGTCATCAAAGGCATTCAGCCATCACGCATGGCGGCCTCCCGCTTTTGGGCGTCAGTGGCTGCGCGTGCTTGGTGCACCATGGTTGGCTCATGTAGTAAGGTCGTGGTGGCCGACGTGGCGTGACACTCTGCAATGCTACTCGAGATAGCCACCTCCAATGCGTGTGCATGTTCCAAGGCCAGGAGCGCATAGCCAAGAGCGAAACTGGGGTGGACAACCCTTGTTGCCAAGCCTATTGCGTCCATGGCTTTAGGAAGGAAAGGACACAGTGCAATCTGAGATGGCAGAGGACGTGCAGAGGCCGTGGTACCAGAGCGTTGAGGGAGCACACGAAGGCGCCCACCTTGGATGAGAGGGGAGACCGGAGCAGGACCGGTGGTGGCAGGCTGAGGTGGATCAGCCGCATGAGCAGCAGAAGAGACACGTGAGGTGGCCACAGGAGGTGTGACCGGACTGGACGAAGCAGCGGGTGAGGGGATTGCAACCGACTGGATAGAGTCCGTGACAGGAGAGGACGAAGCGGCAGATGAGCTGCTAGAGGATGTGGGAAAACTGGGCGCATGACCGGATGACGATGACTGCAACAAGGGTGAGAGCTACGTCATAGCAGATCGGATTGCAGGGGTGGCACGACCGACTACCCTCCCCAGCCAAGAGAGAGGTAGAAGGGAGAAGGCAGGGGACAAAGGAATCAGATCACAAAGGAAGATAGACTCAATGAACAGGACAATGCGGGACTCGATGATGCACTGAAGAACTAGATCTAAAAAACACCAAGCCTTAGACTGTGAAGACACGCCAAGAAAGGGGCATAGGTGGCCACGAGGAGACAACTTCCCATCATGCAGATCCTCAGGAAGCCAGACCAACACAACACCGCCCCAGACTCGAGCTAGGTGAAGGTCAGCGTGATGGCCGTACCAGCGCTCAAAGGGTGTGAAAGTGCGGGGAAGAGGACCGTTGGGGATACGATTCCAGACCCATGTCATGTAGCTCATTGCCTCGAAGGCAAAGAGCGGGGGCAGGCCAAACTTAGACAGGAGGGTGCGGACGCCGTCAGCAAGCATCCGATTCCAACACTTAGAGACACCGTTATGTTGGGGTGTGTATGGAGCGGATGTCTCCAGAAACACCCTGCGGGACTCAAGGAGGCAGGCGATGGGACCATGGAACTCACCGCCATGGTCGCTACGAAAGACACGCAACGACCGCTGACAACCACGTTCAGCCTAAACAAGCCAGGACTCAATGATTGAACAAACGTCACTGTTCTGAAGAAGGGAAAAAACCATACAAAAACAGGAGGAATCATCGGTCAGGCACAAGACATAGTGACCAACATCACCCAGGAGGTCATGGGGCAAAGGACTCATGACGTCCGCATGGACATGACCGCGAAGATGAGAAGAGTGATAGTCTTAGGGAGAGAAAGGGGAGCGATGCATTTCCCCCTACGCACAGTCTAGATAGTCAGCTGGACAAGGGGCAAGGAAGGTAGAGGGAGAGAGACCAACAGTAGGCTGAAGACGAAGCATGCTGTGAATGGCATCAGTTTGGACATGACCAAGGCGGCGGTGCAAGAGACTGACAGAGTCAAGGAAGAGAGAGTGGGCAACGTGAGCGAGGGCAGTGCCCATTGCGGGGTTGAAGGAGGCATGCAAGGGAACACGATAGAGCTTGCCAAACTTTATGCCACGTAAGGTAGCACGGCCGGAGGAATGCAGACAAACAGTACCAACACCATGACTGGAAGTGAAGTCCATACCTTGGTCGTCGAGGGACGGTAAAGACTACATTGATCGCTCAAGCGAAGGCATGTACAAAATGTTCGGCAAGTACTGGACACCACTAGGACCAACAAAAAGGACGACGCCAACACCCTGAATGGGTGTTGGCGTCGTCCGGATCAACTGACCGGATCCAGTACGAACAAAGCGCACAGAGCCGACGGGACACACGACACAAACAAAGAACGTACATGTGGTGGGTGGCCCCAGAATTGAGAACCCAAAAGCTAACGGAGATGCATACAAAGGGGAGAACACCAAAGGTCGCAACAGTATCAACGAAGGACACCGATGAGACGGGCGGCACACAGAAATAGAGACAATGAGGGAGGAAGACAGAATTCCACAGCTCAATCCACGGAATGGATGTACACAAGGAGCTTAGAACATGACCGGGGGGGGTTCCCACAAAGGACATTGTCAGTCTTAAAAAAGAGACCTCTGGCTAGTGGTGCAACACTCTCACCTCCCAGATCGTGAAGACGAAGAAGTTGAAGGAGGGACTACTCAAGTTGGTGCTCTCAATCACCATGGTCACCGTCAGCAGACGCCGCCGGGGCTGGAGTAGGCACACTAGAGGAAGAGGGAAACCACGGTGGCACGATGTAGGCGGAGGATGGAGGACCAGCATACGCGAGCATACCAGACAAAGGAGGTCAACCCCAAGGGTAGGGCAGGTGAAACGAGGGCACGCCTGTGGTGGAGTGGGCCTGGGCAGAGGTAGGGACAAATGGACGAGAAGCGTTCCCGGAGACAGGTCAAAGACACATAGGAGGAGCTGGAGGTACGAGCCCAGTGAGCGTGAATCGCTCGAGCAAGATGAAGATCGTCTGGAGGGGCGATTCAGGTATGGGCAGAATGCTCGGAGGAGCCGCAATTCTAGCACACGATGGCGTCGAGAACACATGATGGAGTGGTGCCGTTCTCCTTGCCCTTACCATTGCCCTTACCCTTGCCTTTCCCACGGCCCTGGGAGGCAAGGGCAGAGGTAGTGGAGTACAAGGGAGAGAAGGAAGAGGAGGAGGATGGAGAAGATGAAGAGGCGAGTGCTGTAGCATTGGTGAGTATAGCCACACCCGTGATAACGGAGCGGTGGAGGCGCTTGTTCTGGAGGATAGCCCACCAGGCAACAAGGCGCTTATAGGTGAAGTCCCAGAGAGAACCTACCCTAGGCAGAGATTTGGGTGGATCTGGCTATGAGGCAAGGCGCTGCAGCTCGTCCGCTTTGACGTCACGAAGGAGGTGGAAGAGCTATAGGATGAGGCCGTTGACCATGGTGAGGACACTTAACAGCTGGACAGGCGCCACGTCGCCAAGCTCACGAAGGAGCTTGAGACCACGAGCCTAGTAGGTATCAACGGTCTCGTCAGCACGCATTAAGAGCGTGTTGATCTGGACCGTGAGCGTCCTCTGAGCGCCTTGGCCAGTGACAGTGGTGCGACGACGCAGCATGGCATATGCGCCAACAGGATCAGCCTGGCGCTGGACAGCATGGTCACCATTGAATGTGCCGACATCATCAATGAGCAGCTCAGGCGCGGCAGCGATGAGGGTGTGAACAGCACGGGCGGACTCAGTAGCAAGAGATGTGAAGGGAGGATCAGCTGGGGAGTAGTACACCCACAACTGCTCCTCCTGAGCCCAGGCGCTAAAGTGCAGTTTCTCGGAGGAGAAGGCGAGTCCAGAGAAAAGTGAAGGCGGCTTAAAAAAGAAGTCATGTTGGCGCGGTGCAGGAAGAGGGGCAGCTGTAGCGAGGATACCACTCTATGCAGTAGCATATGTGCTGGAGGCAGAGGATGTGCCAGCAGCAGGATTGGCATTGGCACCAGTAGACGGGACAATAGACGTAATAGGGAGACGACACAATACCATAGCGGCAACTTCATCAGCAAAGGCGGCACGATTGTCCTCCACCAATTTAAGGCTGTCTTCAGCCTCCTACTGAACCTCACAAGTGAGGGCCAGCTAGCGCTAAAGAGCTGCAATGACTGACTCGTCGTCACCAGGCATGGTGACGATGTCAGGGTCCTGCTGAAACAGATTTTGGCAGAGTTTTCCTAGCCCCAGTGGGCATGGGACAAATGGGGGTGCCTTAAGCAAAGTAGCTAGATGCTACAGGATAGCCCACCCTGAGTTAGACAGGACAAGCAACTGTAGACAGAGCAAGGAAAGAAGGCAAGCAACTATAGCATGCAAGACAAAAGGTCATGCGATAACAGGAGGCAACGGACTGCATAGAAAGGCAAGGAGATGAGGATCTACAATGGCAGAGGCAATAGACAGAATGGAAATGATGGAGGCAACCGGAACCACAAGAGCGAGTGCTCTAGTGGCGGATGCGACACCTAGGATGGTGAAGATGGTTGCAATGGAGAGTTTCCTTGAGACAAAGATGGAGGCAGAAGATGGAGCAGATGTTGCCGCGGTGACAGCGGCTGACCTAGAAGTGTGAATGGATGCTGCGGTTGCCACTGTAGGAGATGCAACTAAGGCCGTCGTTGATGCGATGGCAGATGTTGCTGCAGAGGTCTGCATCCCTATGTTAGCAGTGGCTAGAGCAATGGGTCGATGACAACCGCAGCCTCCGTGTATGCCTCATTCGCATGCCCCGCCAAGGTCGAGGCAAGTGCACGCAAATCTCTAGCGGCTGCGGCAAACGTAGCTGGGGCTGCTGCAGCTACGTCTACGATAGTTGAGGTTGTGCGGGTGAGGGCACTCACAAGGCTAACAACGTCTTACATGAATGCTACGTACAGGTCCAGAGCGTCCTATGGCTGCACATCCCCCCAGGAGAAAGGGGTAGGGAGACGCTTACCGGACGGTGACAAGCATTGCGCGGACGGTGCTGCAATTGACTCAGACTCCCGGTTTTTGCTCATGGCTCTACAGCATCGCGCATGGCGATGAGATGCCCCTCCCCTCGTAGTACGCACCAGAGGAAGCACGCTGGAGACGTCACAAAGAGCCAGCGTGGTAGGTGCCGCACCACCAAAGCGGTGCAACCAGCAAAGTTCTCACTACAGTGGCCTGATTGCTGCTGTTGCTAGTGATGCTACTCCTGCTACTACTGTTACTGTTTTTGCTGGTGCTTTTGCTGATGCTTCTGCTGCTACTGCTGTTGCTGCTGCTTGTGCTACTACAAAAGATTCTACTGATGCTAATGCTGCGTGTGAGCCGAGCGCGACTACAACAGCTGCGGTCACTGCAGTAACTATGACTGTGACTACAGTCACTGCCGTTTCTGGTACAATAGCTACTGCTACGGCTGGAGAAAGTATGCCTACAGCTGCTGCTGTAGTCAACGTTGTTGCTGCTGCAGCGAGTGCTGATGGCACAATTGCCAATGTGGCCACAGTGGCTGAATTAGTAGTTGCTGCTTCATTTGCTATTGCGGGTACAATTGCTATCATAGCTGTTGTTGCTTCAGCTGCACCGGGTGCTCCTAGTGTAGTTGTAGTAACTGCATGGGATGCGGTTGCTATGGCTGTTACAGCTGCTACAGGAACTCATAAGATCAGTTTCAACTGCAAAGCTGCGACTGCTGTGGCTGCTGTGGCTGGTGCTGGCTCTCAGACGCACAAGTGACTGCGCTAAACCCGACGGTTGCTGGTGCTTAGACTGTGGCGGCTGCAATTGTAGCGGAGTTGTGACTGGGGTTTTGACGTGCAATGTTACCGCACAGCTGCTTGGAGTAATCCTACACTTTAAGCATGGGGATGTCGTGGCAGCTGTGGAGAATGTAGCTTCTACGGCTATGAAGAATGCATGTGTTGGGTCACACAGATGTGAGAAGTCCCGCGGGAAGAGGAGGAAACATCGCCCGTGGGTTTCCGCACAAAGTTGCGGCTGTTCGCCATGACAAGAGGACAAAGGCGATTAGCAGGGTGGAGTGGATAAGAGTGTTCCTCCCTGTGTGCGTCTGTGGCTGCGAGATGGCGGTAGAAGCGGTGGAAGCGGTGGCGGCAATGGCGAAAGATTGCACGTCAACAGGTTTTTGTGCTCAGTCTCACGCGTATTTCATTCTCTTGTCACATGCTCTGATACCATTAGAACATGTATCCTAGTGTGGAGAGAGAGTGTGGAACAGTATGGGCAGAATGCCAATAGTGGTTGAGCACCATAGATGGGGTTCTGCGCATGCAAGCTAGTTAGAATGACAGGAATAGCGGGTAACAAGCGGTAGAGCTGTTAGCGAGCAGGGTTCGAGGTGACGAGCGGGCAAGCAGCAAGCTCATCCTTGCTCGCACCTCAAGGCACAGCGAGATCCCAAACTGGGACCTGCTGGCCAGATTAACCTGCAGTCCTGCAGCAAGATAGAAACCAGCCAGTAAAACCTGTATGGGACAACCCGGGTGCTAACCCCCCCTCCCAAGTAGTAGCACTAGGAAACATAGTGTCCATGATAAGGCAAACGACATTTGTCTGTGGCAGCATTTCTCCTGTGGGCCTCCATAAGGATGTCTCATGATCATCTCCTCGTGCACGTCCCACGTGTCACCACAAGGTATGCTTTGGAGCCGGCCCCAACATCGCTCCAACATCAATCACCTGCATCAATGAGGTGAGTGTGCAGCGAGGTTAGAGTTTACAAAGAGTCTGTGGCACACAAATCAACAAGTTGCGAGCGGGGCGGAAGCCTCTACGGTCGATGTGGGAATGTGGTACAAGATAGTGAAAGAAAGGCATGAAAGGTCTTGAATTGTAGATTAAGAGGTGTGTGGATGCAGGAGGAGGAGGGGAGGTCCAAGATGCAGGACTTTCCTCCAAGAAGACGGAATAGAAGTTATGATATCCTCGATGAGGGTGGAGTGGACATGTGGAACGAAAACTAGCAATTAGTCTGAATTTTGTTTCCATAGCAAGTGTCCAAACTGTCGTGCACATACATTGTGGAGTACGAGCCACTTTAAGAATAAAAATGGCATTTTATTATAGTTCCCGGGTTTTGGGAGCTGGAGATCGATATCTCGATGATTCCAGGTCTGAAAAACAATTTCGGGCTAGAGTCTAGTTCAAGCCTAGCCCAGATTCGGTCCATGTACCAGATTTAAGGCAAGAGGAGTGTTGCGATGGAAGATCTATCGCGTTACTCCTCCTCCACTCTAGTTGGTCGCTAGGGTCCTGTTTCCACGTGGTTGTGCCACGTGGAACGATAGGGTTTTTAGGTCGCATGCTTGCATGTATGCCCTATGACGATCGTGTCCGTTTCGTCGTGACGCATCTCAGCCAAAGTGGCTGAGGCGGCCAGTCACTCGGCCTTCTTGGACTGACTATTCTGAGGGCCTACCTTTTTGTTCAACAGTTAGTCGCAAAACAGCCCACGGTTGCTACATTGGCATCAGAGTCATTAGCCTTCCACTGTCCGCCCAATCAACTTCGCGAATGATGTCGTCCGTCGATCGACATCCTTGAAAAAGCAAAGCGAGAGAGAAGAATCGACCGACCGTCGAGCTAGGTACTTGGGGTGCTGTTCCACAGGTTTGCTCGAGAGCCTAACAGGCCGAGCCCGATAGAACCCGCTCGACAGTACGGGCCCAACAGGACGAGTCCGGCACAACGAGCCCGACAGGCAGAAAAAAATGCTCCGGGTGACTTGACAAGGAGAGGGACGAGCCCCCTTGACTTTGGCGCCGACAGCGTTGAGGGCGAGAAGAGGGGCAAGCCTCTCCTTTTCCCCTCATCCTCATCGCCAATGGCGTCGAGGGGGAGGAGATGGGCGAGTCCCCCTCTTCCCTCATCCATGGAACCGACTGCGCCAGGTGGAGGAGAGAAGGGGTGCATGCCCTCCCCTCCTTGTCAATGGCGCTGACTGCGCCAAGGGGGAGGAGAGAAAGGGTGGACGCCCCTCCCTTCTGGGCGCCAATGGCACCAACGAGGAAGGAGAGACGAGGAAGGGATGCCCCCACTCTGCCCCCTCCCTCCCTCATTGCCGACGGCACCGATGAGGAGGAAGCGGGAGGGGAAGGGACTCTCCCTCCCACCCTCCCCCCTCTCCCCTCTCTCCCTTGGTATTGATGGCATCCACGGGAGAGGAGAGAGAGGGGCGGAACTCCCTCTCACCCCCTTCTCGGACGCCAACAATATGGAAGGAGAGGAGAGAGGGCAAGGCCTCCCCCCCTTCCTGTGGTGCCGATGGCGTTGATGGGGAAAGGAGGGACGAACCCCCTCTCCCCCTTGTCATTGGCACCAACAGCACAAAGAGAGGGAAGGGGCGAACTCCCCACCCCTCCTACACCCCTCCTTGGACGCCGACTACACTGACGTGGAGGAGAGAGAGAGGCCCCCTCTCCCCCCCCTTCCTCATTTGGAGAGACGGCCCGAGGGAGAGGAGATGGTGACGACCTCCCCTCTCCCCCTCCCTCCCAAAGAGGCCGACTACCCGAGGAGAAGAGAGGGGGCGACCTCCCATCTACCTCCTCCCCTCAGATGGGCCGGCTGCCCAACGGTGGTGAGGAGGAAGCTTCCCTCCATCCTTTTACCTCCGTTTGAAGGCAAGGTTCACAAGACTAAGAAATGGGTATACAGTGAAAAATCACACCATGTGAATGGTGGTGATATGGCACAATCGGAAGGGAATGCTTCCTGATATGGAGGGCCTCCGTGTCGGATCTTTCGACGGCCATTTCCGTTGTTTTTCCAAGAGATTCTCTGTTTTTAACCTGGTTGGTTCCACACAAATTGGAGGACAGGTCCTCCGTTTGGTATCCATTTTGGACACCGTAGAAACCTGTTTGAAGCTCAGACCGAGCCCCAGCTTTGTGTTATGTAAGAATAACCTCATAAAAAAACTCTAAGTGCCCCTAGCACTAGAGGCGAGGACAATTTCCTCGGTCAAACCCGAGGTTGGCCTTGTTGGCCGTGGGTTCACCGCTACAAAAAGTGTTATGGAGCTCAGTTGAGGCTCTACAATGCATCGATAAGTTCTCAATGATTATCTTGCATGTTTTCCTGCTCATGAGAAAAGGGGAAGACCGACAAGTTTCCTAACACACCATAGCGTGACGCTTGGGAGATTCCTTGCATCAAATGAACAAAAAGGAGGCACTTGACGTGCCAACTTTTTGTTCATTATTCATGAATCCTTGATGAAGAAGTTGTCTACGAATGGCAGTAGTGTGCACATGGAAAATGCTTCAATGCAGCAGGAGTTTATGTTCAGGAGAGAATGAGGGAGCAACATGGACGTGGGTGACGGCAACAATGGTTGAAATGGGTACAAGCAACGGAGCACAACACAAACTTGTCACATTGGAGACCGCCAAGGACAACACATCCAGAGAACTGGAGGGAGACAAAGCCAACGTCTCTAGACACAACAGATCCCATATGTTAACAAACATCGGGTCTCGTACTCTGCGGCCTGCTCCAGCTAGCAGCTGGATAGTGCAACTACTGCTGCTGCTACTGCTGGTGCTGTTGGAACCACTAGCGTTACAACTGCAGCTGCTGCGGCTGCTGCTACTGAATTCATTGCGGTTGCCACTGCTGCTGCCTTTCCGTCATCTAGCGCTGCAGTGCGGGGAAACGACACCAAAATTTCCCTGTCTGGTTGCAAAAACTATACCTCCGAGCTCCGTGGCCATGCCCTCAGCCACCACCACCACTGCCTGAGGTGCCTCTCCCTCCTGCACCGCTGACCCTAGCCTGTGTGTGAGTTAGATGGCTGGACGGTCCTGGGCCAGCTCGAGTGCCTTAGTACACATAGGCTGTCGGAGCACCCACTTCATCACTGGCTTCCCCACTTAGAACATTCTTGTAGTCACAGTGCTGAGTAAAGATGAAGGAGAGGTCAATGGCTTTGATCTCTAGCACTGGATGACGGCGGAAAATGCTGCGATGAAAGTCTCTGTACTACTCGTCCACGACATCTAGCCACTCCTGGATAGAGCATGCTGCATTGCGCCAAAGTAGACGTCGTCAGATGTCCATGCCCTCATCCCTGTATCCAGCTACCGGTGCTCGATGCTTGTGGAAGAGGTTGCACAGCTTGTCTCACAGAGTCACGAAAAGCGTCATGCTCTGAACCTCCGAGGGAGTAGTCAGGTACTGCCAAGCTTCATGTGGCCGAGGGTCTCCTGTACGGGAGTCGGCCGGGTTCGTTCCCTTTCCCCCAGAATGGTACTTGCGCAAGGCATACGACTGCAAATCAGGGAGAGCGCGACGTAGTGCATTAAATGCGCAAAGGAGTACTTGCATCAGCAGTTTCTGGAGCGGTCTAGAGGTAGTAACTCTCCAAGTAATGCTCGGCCGACCAATCCAGGAACAGGTCCTTCCAAGGACGTCCCTGGTTCCAAGCTGTGGTGGGGACAGATCTTTGAACCCTAAACCCAGTTACGCTACAGCGGCGGCCGTGAGGGTCACGGCCGATGGATCGCCGCCATTGCCTCCTTGAGCACTATCGACCCTTCCACTAGCTACGCTGTCTCAGCACTCAACATCCTCACTGCCGGGGATGCGGAACTTGACTAGAAAATTCTCTTGCCGATCAAGAAAGTTTTGGCAGCAATTTGCCAGGCCCAATTTGGGCCCAGTTTTTGGATGAGAGCCCTAAGATCTGGGAAAACACCGTAGGGTCTGCTGGGGTACCTTCAACCAGTCCCCACACCCTTCCCTAGCACTTTCCCACCCCACCTGAGCAGTCACCCTACTATTGGGTGACCCTTGGGGTGCCTAGCGGGATGGTGCCACCATCCGGGTCGTAGGTGGCTCCGTCCCCTCAACGCCTATGGCACGGCTTGAGTGGCCTCCACTGGACGTGTTTGGCGCCCCTATGCTTGCCGTGGAGCCGCCTGCGGCTCCAACGCACGTGGTCGACCATGTGTCCTATCCTGGACGTCCCTCGTTTGTCTTGCTGTCCCTCTCTTGTGTCCGTTTCAGGCCCATGAACCGGCTGATACCATGAGAAAAATCTACCTTGAAGATTGCAACTCGTTTCAGGTCAAATGGTTGACTAGGGTTTACGCTAGAGCCAAAACAGCCCGGCGGTGTCAAGAGGAGACACCCCTCTTACAGGTGAGGATCGCTAGTCGATCTGCACCTGGCTGCCGGCGAGCGAGGCGCGCCGGCGAACTACGAGGTGCGAGAGTGAAGCCTGTGCACGCCCCTCGAAAGGGGATTTCCGAACTAGAATAACCCAGGGACACATTGGCGAACTCACATAGTAAGCAAACCTACATTTTTCCTAAGTAGTCTCAGACTGGGTGACTATTCTAGGTCTCTCAAGAATGTAAAGGCATCAATGCCGGAACAAATCCTTATGCAAGAGAAGTTCCGAGAAGAGAGACTATAGGCTACGTGGCCAGGGTGGAGACAGGCACACAAGGGCACAAATCGTGGGGCAGCAAGATGATACGCCGGGATGCCGTCCGCTCACAATGTGTTACCTCCACTCCCTGGACCAAAATGCCCTGCTCACTCATGACCACAAACAAAAACATATACATGGGAATTAACACTGGCTGTTAAATGAAAAACAACATCGAAGGGTGGATCCCCCTCCCTACCCACTAGCCAATGGCTAGTGGGATCACCTCCCTGGACATGGGCCACCAAGGGATGCGTGCCGGGCTACAGTCTTCCAGGCACACTATTGGCTATACGCTGGTAGCCTTTGCTGATTTCAATCAGTCAAGCGCCAAAAAAAAACCCTCGAGGGTGGGGACCAAACACACACCCCCTCCTCCCACTAGTTGGTGGTTAGTGAAAACCTTGTTGGCTTTGAACCAACAAGGGATGCCAGGCTGGTTGCATGCTATCATGTGCATTGATGGAAATACACCAACAGGAGGAGGTCCCACCGTCCTGCCATTGGCAGCGGCATCGGCCAACCCGTAGTTTACATCAGTGGCACACACTCTGCTGATGCGGCCAAGAGCGGCTAGGTCCTGCTGGCACTACCTCAAGAGCCAGGAGCTGCTCTGGCATCACCAGCAATGGTCTGCATTTTTATGCCATTGCAAGCAGTAGCAGGAGCTGCTGTGGAACTATCAGTACCTGCACATGTCCTGCTGGCATTGCTAGAAGCAGTACAGGCTTCTATGGCACTTCCGGCAGTAGCATGCAACTGGTTGGCAATGCATCAACGGCTCTGTAGACGCAGCCAGCATTGAAAGACACTCTGCTGGCACTGCCGATTGTAACAAAAAGAAAGAAACAAAACCTTGAGGTAGCGTCCCCCCCCCCCCCCCCCCCGCCACCTCCTCGACCCTAGCCGCAGGCTAGCGGAGGCCTTGGAGGCTGAGGTATGACAAGGATGCCTCACTCTAAAGAGCCAGTCGGCACACTCCTGATACAAAGCCACCAAGATAATCCCTACTGATGTTTTCCTTGAGTGGTTAAGTGCATATGAAAGCCCTCTTTGGAGTCGTGTTGGGATACCCAACATTGGCAGAGGTATGCTGGCTTGACCAGCTATGGTCCGAACCATGTTGGATCTCCCAGCAACTTTCTAAGCTTTGTTGGTTTTCCCAACAACAGTCTCGACTGTGTTGGCTTGTCCAACGACGGACTGGCCATGCAGGCTTGCTCAGCTACGAGTTGCATGGTCTTGGCTCGCCCAGTAATGGCATGAACCATGCTAGTTTGTCCGAAAGCGGTGAATTTCCCAGCAGCTTTCTAAGCTTTGTACGTTGGCGTTCTTGCCAACGTACGATATGAACTGTGCTGGCCTGCCTAACGGTGGCATGACCTATGCTGCTTAAACTACGTTAGCTCTATCATCTTGTCTGATTTTCCAACAGGGACATGCGCCCTGCTGACTTGAAGAGTGACAACATGGGCAATGGCAGCGTTGTCAGCAGGGGTACAAGCTTTTCTGACACTACGCGCCAAGCTGACCAGTTGACCTGCTGAACTTTATCAGCAGATAATGCCACCTTGTTATTTGTGACCAGCTGGTAAAAGATCAGCTCGCACAGTGCATTTACGGCTGGTTCCGTTGTTAAGCAAAGGGTGCAGCATAAGATACACCACGGCACTATTGACTGTTACACCAATAGCACCCGGGATCTTGTAGGAGTAATGCACTGGACCAGGGGCAAATGGAAATTCTTAATCCCTCTACGAGTTGCTAGCTAAACACTTTGGGCAGTTGTAAGCCAAAAAGGATTTTTTCTGCTGGAACTCAAACTACGACAAGGTGCATTACTGGTTTTTCCACAGCATTTTCTTGTTGTCGCTTTTCTAGCCAAAAGGCAGCAAAATGTCAGCCATTATTAGCACTTTAACCCACTCCCCCTCCTCCGTTGAAGTCTTTGGTAAATGACCATAGATTGGGAATGGAGACAGAATCAGCTGTTGTGAGAGGAACCTATGGCACCTCCATGCTGAAATGAATTGCACAAAGCCATGGATGGCGAGATCAATAGGACAAGTGAGGATAATGCCAAAGGCTGAGAAAAACTCTAGCTGTTGCAAAACCATAACACATAGTGGCGCTACCAGTTGCGTTAGCCGGACGGACTATTGGCCTAGAAACCTGTCTATGAACAGGTAATGACCAACGGATCACGATTGATCGAGGTCGTAAACCCGGTGCAGCTTGTCTCACATGCTGAAAGCCACACCGTGGTATCCAGATGGTTAATCCTCTGGAATTCAAAGGGTGACGTTATTGGGTACAATGTCAGGGGCAGATTTTGCAACCTGGACACGTCTCCAACCTTGGCGATCATGAAATTGTACTTATGAAGGTGGTGATTATTTGCAATTCCATCCACCTACCGATAGTCGCTTGCACATGAACACTCATGGTTGACTCATTCACCAAGCATCCATGACACATCCAGTGCAACATCGAATCGATGTCTACAAGCATTGTCTGATTGCATCACATCATGGACAGAGCTATTCATGCCAAACCATGTGTTGCCACATGTTGAACGACAATGCTCAACGCATATCAGTAATGGCATGGAAAACGACAATGGACTGGAACACATGCTGCTTATAATAGCAGAATCATGCGTACACAACAATAGCCCATGAGGCTCTAAGCCCGTGAAATATGCGACTGGTAGCCTACCAATCCATGACTTGACACTATTCAGGTCTTGACCTTTGCCTACCTCTCTTTCTGTTGGTCTACATTTACAGAGTACACAACATCCCCGAGACGTGTTACAGGTCAGTCATACCAGTCTCCATACACCTGACCATGTAACTTACAAACTTGACAACACGTCAACTCACTTGTCCGTGACATCAAATTCCCGGTATGTACCTTAGCTACTTGTCAATCATGTGTTTGAGGTGGATGCACACTTCTATCCTACAAGGAATCATCATTCAACATGGATTGGGCACAAGGCTGAATGGAAGAACAACCACGATGTGTTTGGTGACGAGCATGCCCGTTACCAGCCAAAACACTTTAACATGCTCAAATTGGGCAAGGATGTACACAACAGAAGCGAGACATCATATCATCTACATGATATCTCTCTCTGCTTGATCCATGTTGCTTTGCATGGATGAGGAACATTGTTGAATGCTTCATGGAGTTCCTTCATGGCCGTACACACAATGGATTACACTATAAGGAGGATAATGTCCACCTAGTCTCCTTTGTGAGAGGTTCTCTTACCATGCTGGAGTCCACATCAGACTATGATGGTCAATATGACCAAATTCAAACTCATGTTTGTGAGCATGAGGACAGAATGGTTGAAAACTGGTGAGCAGGTTGTACACTCACATTGTGACACATACCACCCCTTCCATAGAGACTGACATTGGACGAATCATGTAGAGAAACACTCCACGTTTCAGGTGCTCCATGATCCTCAATCTCCTACTCTACAACTAGGGCTCAAGAAGACGATGTGCAAGTGTGCTAGTTTTGAGGACACTAGCCATCGTGGCTCTGTGTCAGTACTCAAAGTACATCAAGGATGCTCATGCTCGCCATAGACATGGCAAGATAACACCTAGCATAGATCAACCACATGCACATGATTTTGAATGACACATCTATCGATGGTGCCATCTACCCAACATCCAAATCATTACAGCTAGAATTTGAGCTGGCATGGTTGTATGATATAAAGCCACTCACAACCCCTCATTCTACGTTACACTGTAAAGGATCTCATGTCATTACTGTAATGACACTGAATACACCTTCAGAACCAATCTAGCCCGGTTATTGCTTGTCTACATAGTACTGTCCAAATTCCATTCCGATACACATGACACCCTCTTTTACTTCTCAGTGATAAGCACAAGGCTTGATTTACGTGATTGAATCAGGTAAAAATCTGGTAACGTAAGCATGATTATGTGGTGATTCATAACGATATCATCCCACCCATCCCAATGAAATTCTCATTGAACAATAATACTTCATGAAACTCATGTTGACACGGTCTATCCATGATCACAATCTGGTGTTCACCATTGGTTGAAGATCAACCCAATTGACTAAATGCACCAAATGCAACCTTCTAAGGCAATGAGCAATAATCAGTTTATGCTGACATCTTCCAGATGTTCCAAGAGGCAAAGCACATCCTTGGGTATGTACGTCCTCCTACGAGGATCGACACATGCCCTGACCATGCCTTGATGTTGTGTATCCAAAGCAAAACTGTGCCAATAAACACAGCAGTCCAACTTCTTTGTTCCCAGCAAGTATGGAATGGCTCATTGGTAAGTTAGATTTGGAATGAACTGACATTGCTCAAGATACCCAAGTTGATAACCTTCCTTGAAGCTCCCTAAATTCATGAGATGACCCATTTCACACAGCCATGCTACTGATGTTTCTGGGTAGCTCAAAGTACTTGTGTCCAAGTACAGCCAGTGGGTTTTTGGATTGTATCCACCACGTTACTTACGACTATGTACAGTGCATTTTTTGTAACATGAAATGTGCATCCTTCTGGTCAAAGGAGATGGGTTTGTGTCTCCAAATGCACCACACTATCTAGGATTATCTCTACATGGTAGAAAGTCCTAGACTACATGGCATCCGATAGTACCCACTCACCCTCAGAGTGCGGGGATGACAGGCTTCAGGTGCCTTCCATCTGGATCTCTGTGCTATCAGATGACAATCTCATCTATCTTCACGCCACGGTAGACACGTGTGCTGGGAGAACTGTGCTGTGACAACCTCATGTGTTACACAAGCATTGAACTATCCCATGCAATAAAAGACCATACGGTCTGCGATGCGCAGTTCGTTTTTAAGCATTGTCACATGACATGTTTACACATGGAACATGGCACCGACACCGGCCACCATGGCACTTTTTTATCCAAGGGTTCCATTCCGAATGGTTGTCTAGCCAACCCAACTGAGCCAGCTACGATAACCATATGTGAACCTGGTCACATGCAATTTTTCCCTTGGATGTCCTTGGTTGAAACCCTAATGGAGGAAGAGATTGACTCTGATTGACCATGTCTCCGGGGGTACTACCACGGTGTAAACCCCACAAAGAGAGTTTTTCTTCGGGATGGTGGAGTATTGTTGCAGCCCGACAAGTATCGTCTTGTTACTTGTCACAAGCACGCTCCTCAGTTAAAGGGGGAGGATGCTTTTGTGTAATTGCAAGACTAAATACCCACAAAGCCCACCAGGAGATGTATTTTCCATCTCACAATGGATGTTGTTGTTGTGTCAACATAAGATGAGCGATGTCTCGCCAAGGCGGTAGAAAAAGATTTGTCAGAAATTCAAGAACCAAAGTCACAAGTGGATCCTCTCTTGGGTCTTCTCAATGAAAGGCCATGCCTCAGCATGAAGCTGACGCACGCACAAGAATCCTTGTACCACAAGGAAAATATGAGGATGTGTTATGGATCCATGCCTTGGCAATTACCATGTGTTCACATTGTATGCCTCACTCATATTCCTGTGGACACAAGCATCATCTTGACGTTTCACTCTCTCTTCTTACTATCCCTACGAAGTTAGCTTGACGAGTAAACCTATTTCCTCTGCAAACCCTGGACAGTTTGTAGCTAAAGGGGGAGGAGTGTAACATGGCAACCTAGTCATAGAACAACATAGGTCACTACCCATTGGGTAAAAATGAACCAAAAAACTCCAATTGGGTATATCTTTATCCAAATGGGTAATCTAGGGTAAGTTGGATGATATCCCGAATACAAACATTTTCCAGGTCACGATTAGCTTCAGTGGAAGAGGATGGACCATTCAGGTTTATCCAATGACATCAGCATAGCAGGAAATATCATGCAGTATCCTTCCCTATGAAGACATATTGGTCGGTGGGTTGCGCTCCGGCACCCATCCCGTGGGATTTTACCTACAGGTTGAGCCGCCGAGCAGTCATTTGCATTCCCGGTTAGGTACGGGAATCATATGGAAACCAAGGTTGGGAACCTTCAACTGTCACTATAACATTCATGTATACCCATAAACATTCACTTTACAACACTTCAAACATTTAGGACTCTCAAAACAAGAACGTCTTGTAGTCATGTTATGTTTTTGAAATTACCATGTAGGAGACTGTCATTTTCTCTGCAGTTTGAAACATGCCGTAATGAATTGCAAAATGACGGAGAAAAAGGGAAGCAACCTACGGCATCATGAAAAGATGCAGGCTGCAAATCATACACAGAATGGATGATGAAGGGATGCAGAATGACACATGAGCTCAACAGGAATGCTGGCTACCGCACTCATGCGGTTGAGCGCGGGTAAAGTGGCCAGAGAATCAGGAGAGGAAACTTGTGGACAAGTGAGTGGCAAGAGAAAGGAGAGTTCTTTTGCAAAACAATGCGTCAAGAGAAAAGGGGCAGAAGATGTCCAGCACAGGGTGAGACGTGACGACAAGAAAAGGGCCGGCGCTGAAGCAGAATAATTGGATCGATGGCGAGAAGCCAGTTTGGACAGAAACGATAAAAGGAGAGAGAAGAAACAAAAAAATAAGTGGAAAACCACTGCAACAAAGGAGAAGAGGATTCCGCGGGAGGATACCTGAACCGTTGATCCGGACCGGAGGAGGAAAGAGGCGCAGAAACAGTGGAGGCTGGAAAACCTCAGACATCCCTCTAGACTGCTAGTGGAACATGGTGAGATGAAGAATATTATAAGTGGAGGAAGTAGAGGGAATTTGGATGAGAGAGAAGGATCAGATAGAGGATAAGGGGTAGTGGGATAAGGTGGAGTAGAAAGGGGAACAAGTACCCCTTGTATCATATGTGTGCATAGGGACGAGACCCGCGGCGCGGTATGCCCGTGTGAAATCCCCATAGTATATCAGGCACCATTAGTGGTTGGTTTGTTGTAAGCTCCTTGGCTTAACTTTTGTGTCAATAAACTCTAATCGAGCCATTTTTCCTATCTTTAGCTCTCACCTACTCCCTTACAATCTCACTCGCGAACCATAATTCTCTGGTCTCTTAAGTGTTCACGAGACTTGACTTGTGTCTGTGTGTGGGCTTGGACTTGCCGAGGTGGGACACGAGGGATTTCACAGAGTGTTCCTTAGGCCAAGAGTGGCTCAGTGGAACTCCAACCTGCGGAGTCAAGTGGCCGACACGAGCAAGGTAGAAAAGGCGCGGAATCGGTGAATGCATGTGTGAGTGAGAGTCTTCCAGTCCTTCCTTGTCCTGTTGCATGTCAGAGAACCTAGCATAGATAGTCCTGGGGTAGTTGTTTTAGAAGCCATGCATGAAGAAAGCCAGGAGGCATACTTGGTAGGAAACCACAAAAAAAAGAAAGTTATCGATAGCCACCCATAGGAGTGATCAATGGTGATAAAGTCAGTGCGGAGATCTTCTGTCAAACAAGCAAAAGAGAGGACAAGCATGAGATGCAAGGGATCACACTGAGCATAATACAACAGAAAAGAAGATCTATTTTACACAGATTAAGAAGGCGGAGGGATAAGGGACTCACTTATGATGTGTGCTGAGAGACTAGGTGTATCCGTGAGAAGGTAGATAGACCAAGAAGGACGTTCCGCGGAAAGTAGGATGGAGAAAAGGATAGCCAAAGATCAGGGAGTGTGGAAAAGACTGAGTTAACAGTGTTCATTGTACAGTGATCGTGGACTGTTCCATGCCCTTTGACTAGAAGAACTCCATTTGCGAACTTCAGATCCAGTCGTGTATGTTGACAGCCAGCTACATCCACCATGACGTGTGGCGCATCACCCAGACCATGGGGCATCCCGCAGTGAGGCACTGGTTGTCGCGGCGGGCACAGACTGAACAGGGTCCGTCGCAAATAGATCTCACCTCGCTAAGGGAACCTCAAGTTCACTTGGAGTTGGATGACAGTGAGCACCAAAGGATCCATACCAAGAGCTAGCTACAAGAGAAGTTCTGGAAAACGCACGTCGTCCCTGTGCACGAGATGGGAGATCTCATCGAGTTGGCGTGTGGACAGTGGATGCAACAGGACTTCCCATAGGTCCTGTCGCGCCCAACAGCAGCAACTGCCGAACGATACCCACCAAGACCGTTTCTTGGAATTCATTGACATGCTCAAGTTGGCAGAGGAACCTCTCTGCCAGTTGGCTGGCCAGCTGTATTGATGTTGCACCTTACGGTGGCGCGCCCTAGAATAGGGCAAGGAAGGAAACCAGCAGGAGGACGTGATGCAACCAGCCAGATGGAACCGCAATCCCATCGGTTTTTGTGAGACAGCAGGAGGAATAAGTGATGCAACCTGGTGGCAGTCCATCCCCGCCAGTTTCCACTCCTCTGGTGTACCAGGAACATCAACAGGCGGGCGTGATGTAGCCGGGCGGAGTCTCACACCCGCTGTCTTCTGCGTCACCTCTTCCTTGCATGCAGCAACTGCAGCAGTAAGAAGCGATGCAGCCTGGCGGAAGTCACCCCTTGCAGGTTTCCACTCCTCCGATGTACCAGGAACATCAGCAGGTGGGCGCAATGCAGCTGGGCAGAGTGTCATTCTCGCTGGCTTCCACGCCATCCAACCCCAACAAGCAGCAATCACAGCAGTGAGGAGCAAGAAAGTCCGGCTGGAGTTACCATTTGCAGGTTTCCGCTCCTCTAGTGTACCAGGCACATCAGCAGGTGGGCGCAATGCAGCCGGGCGGAGTGTTGGTCCCACTGGCTTCCGTGCTATCCATCCCTAGCACACAGCAGGATTAGCATTTGGGAGAAATGCAGCCTGATGGGAGTCAACCCTTGCAGATTTCCGCTCCTCCTATGTACTAGGCAAGTGGGCGCGATGGAGCTGGGTGGAGTGTCAGTCCCGCTGGCTTCCGTACCATCCATCCCCATCACACAGCAGCCGCAGCAGTCAGGATCAATGCAGCCTGGTGGGAGTCACCTCTCACAGGTTTCTGCTCCTCCAATGTACCAGGTACATCAGCAGGTGGGCGTGACGTAGCCGGGCAGAGTGTTAGTCGCATTGGCTTCCACACCATCCATTCCCAGCACGCAGTAGCAACAACAGTCGGGAGTGAAGCCTGGCGGGTATCACCCCTTGCATGTTTTGCTCCTCCGGTGTACCACGCTCATCAGGAGGTAGGCACAATGCAGCCGGCCGGAGTGTCAGTCTCGCAGGCTTACGCACAACCCATGCCCAGGACGCAGCAGCAACAGCAGCAGATATGAGCAATGCAGCCTGGCGAGAGTCATTCCCCGCAGGTTTCTGCTCCTCTGGCGTATTAGACACAACAGCATGTGGATGCTATATATCAGGGTGACCACACCATCCATGTAGAACATGCAATACCAGCAGCAAGCAGAAGTGGTGCAGCCAATCAAGATCAATTTGCAGGCTTTCACTCCCCTTCCACACTAGCCACTGATGAACATAGGGGAGCAAGGCTGAAAATTGGCTCTGAAAGCACCTATGACCCCTTTCCACAGTGTATACCAGCATCTAGGAGTGACATAGCTTAGCGTGAACCCACCCTCCGGATTGGCGACATTGTCTCAAACTTATCTCGGACAACCGCACCCATCCTAACACCAAGAGAAACTATCCTTGGGTGCTGCTCCTCCCCAAAGCTCCGAGTTCTCTTTCCATCACTATCTCATCTCTTACAACCAAGGGACAACAGCAAGCCCCGAGTCCCTCACCCCATGGGTTCTGCGTCGTCCTATCCGGGCCCCTATCTGCAGAGGGCACCACCATATAACATTGGAGGGAGAGGGATACACCAACCACTGACATCAATCATACACCTGCCTCCTCACCATGGAGTGCAGCCAAGTGCTAACAACCAGCTGCACCCAACAACTATGCAAGTCTCAGGAACAACAAACCTACCAACTCCCCCAGCACAGCAGTGGTGAGCAGCATATGAAACCCATGAGCTCGAACCTATCCAGATTCCTCCATCAGACAGAGAACACATCTCTTACGACGCCTCTGACTGGGATATCTCCTCCGCAGCCACAGCAAGCAGAGACTGCTACACAACCCTATCCACGGGCAGCAAGTTCATTCAAACCGAAACCTCAGGGCCCTTCGAGTCCAGATGGACTTGCGTATGCTGCCCCACCACCAATGGGTCAGAGCTGGACCTCTCCTTATCAGACTTACCAGACAGCTCCACACCAAATCCCGATCTCCCCTTCCACAGGTGGCCCGGACGTCCCAAACCCGCAGCATCCAAATCCAATGGATTCAACACACCTCTCATCAGGAAAAGGAAAACACCACTTTCACCAGGAGCAAGGGACACAGGCCACCCTCGGGATGATGGGTCCCAATGCATCTCCGCATGGCCATCTAAAAGGATACTCAAGCGGAATGCCACAGAACAACTCCCACATCTCACCGGGTAACATGTACGTAGGGATGTCGCAGCCACCACAGAGCCAGAATCCTCCATACCATTCGGCTCCACAGCCCCACTCAAACTAGTACTGGAGTGCGGATACGCAGCAGGGCTCCCCACCATCAACCCAGAGCCTCACTTATCATACCGAACAAACCTCTGCAGAGACACCACCATCTGGATATCATTCCTGCCATGCACAGCAGGGGAGCCACGGGCAAGTGGACAGACACGCTCAGCCGATAGCTATGGCAGGTGCTGGATATGCGGCTCAGACAACCATCTCCTTCAAGAATGTCCCTACTGGCCCACATTCCCAAACTCAAACCCAGATCATTGCAGACACGACTAACCGCAGTATTGGGCCACTTCCACAGTTCATTTGAATAGACTCAGCACATCTTTCACGCCTGGAAACCTTCAAAGGTGCTCCAAGAGAGGATCCTTGGCAGTGGCTACATTAGATCACTCTCCAAGCTACCATCGACGGCAGACTTCCACTTGCAGGACACTACAGCAGATTGGTGTAATATGTGGAAGTCATTTGCCACATATGAGGACTTTGGCAATACTCTTAAAGCACGATTTAAGCCCTTGACCAAGGAAGAGGCCCTATCCAAGATTGAGATGGACGTGATACAGCCAGGGGATGCCATACAATGCTATGTGGTCCGGACACTGCTCTAGTCCATGATTGCAAAGAGTCCAGAAGTAGAAGGCTTGCCGCTCTGGGTGCTTTTGCCAAACCTGACCCGCGTATTGCCAGACAGTATAAGCACGCATATGAATCTGCAAGTACAAATCCCTTGAGGAGGCTGCAGCAGATGCAACGGACAGATACGAACAACTCCGCACAACAAAGCAGCATCATGCACCCTCGGACGCAGCTTTGACAGGAGGAGGGGGGACACAAACTGAACATCAACGAGCAAATGCATGTTATGAGTGTGGAGGTATTGAACACCTCCAAGCACATTGTCCACGAGCTGATTGAAATTGCCAAGACCAGGTCAACACAGATCCCTGGAGAACACTGTTGGCGACAATATGGTGCGGAACGTGATCGACAATGGAATGAAAATTGACAGCACCAGCAGCAGCACTGTCCCCACCAGGATCGAGCGCACCAGGCAGCCGCACAAGTAACGGCACCTACCCCTCAAGGACCCATTCTGTCCACCCCTGCAGCATACCATCATGCGCCAGGAGTAGACATTGCTGGTGCGTGGAACATGCGCTTAAAAGTAGTCATGCAGGATGACGAAATCACTGAGCAGACTCCGACAGAGCTGGAATGAAAGCAAATCAATGCAGTACGTGTAGAAGGCATTGTAGGTTGGACATTGAGGGAGGCAATGGATATCCAAAGAGGCCTACATCAACATGTAGAGAGGAAGGGTGCAATCCTCTAGGAAGCCATTGGTGTGCAATCAACATGACCCCGCGGTGTTCGAGAGGCAGCAGCAGAGGCCGCTATGCGATCGGTGGAGCATGCATCAATACCCTCACAAGAGACTTTGGATGGCCCTACAGGCACGAAACAGGAGTCAGCACCACCAACATCACCTATGCCACAACCAATGGATCTTCCCCCCTTTCCCTAAACTCCCACCAACGCTAAGGAAACCTTCCTATACTGACCAGTGGCCACCGTCTCCTTCATCCAGTACCTGCAGCTCCCTCCAGAAGTTATTCTGGAATCGTATGACCGCTACAGTGCAGCTGATGCTTTTCTAGCCCCGGTGGAGATCCAGCTCCACTGCGAAGAACTGGCCTCTACGGGAGCCTGAAAAACCAGAAGACTTGAAACTGTGACGCTCTCCAGCATTTCAACTAATGATGTTGACCGGGGATGGACTCCATAACCTCTAGAGCCCCCACGAAGAGATGGCATGTTTTACTATGTTTTCTGCTGCACTATGTGAATCCTTGACTGCAAGTCTACAGCCAGCATTGACACAGGTGCAACTCACACAACAATTGCTCTTCACCTACTCACAGCTGTGGGTTGGGTGTACTGTGTATTCCTAACCCGAAGTCTCTTCAGCAACGCATCTGGAGGCTTCAATGAGGGAGGTGGGAAAGGCCAAAATCTCCCAGTCCAGATTGGCACACTCCATGAGCCACTCACACTCCAAGTCACCCATGCACACACATATGATATTCTGGTTGGAATGGATTACCCTACTGTTCTTGAATTTCGATCATTGAGCAAATGCTAACTATGTGTTCCTTAACTTCGTTGCTGGTTTTTACTGTGCAAGTTACTTAGGTGGTTCTTTTACATTCGTTGAACGAAAGAGTATGTTCCCTAATATCGACGTTGATCCCGGTCGACTCTCACAACGGGATTTCTCGCACGGACTGACAGAATCCGACTTCGTCGATTTCTTCGTGGTTCGCAGAACCGCAACTGTCTGTCGAACGCTCGTTCACTCCACGTTGATTTTGTGGCCGATGGTGCCGTGAAAGATAGAGCCTCAAACATCCAAACAGCCGTTGTGGACCATCCTCTTGATACGCCACGATGGCGTGTCAAGCTAAAGTGCAGACCCGAATCAAGCAGCAGCCATTGTAACTTCCATCTGTCAAATTCATGTCTTTTGCCTCCATCATGGATCGTTTCCTCCAGAAAGGGACGCCCGAGGAACGCGCACGCCGCCTTGCGCAAGCCGTTTTCCAAGGCCCCCCTCCTTGTCCACCACCGCCAAAGAGGCCCGTCGGCCGTCCACGCAAGGTGCAAGTGCTTGCGTCCTCCGACGTGACTGAGGCGCCCCAGCCCACATACGCGTTCATGTCAACGTACGATGAGGAGCCCAACTCCACCGTGTCGCTGTTAACGCTGCCCACCAACGTCCCACTCGTCATGTGCGAGAAGAAGGAGGTTACTCGTCAACACCAGTTGGACGACAGCGTCGGTTGTTCCCGAGATCATGAAGCTGCCGGCCGCATGCAGAAGGAGCCGGTAAAACCCTCTCCGGTGGACCCCCCTGTCCGCCGTCCGCCGACCTATGCCAAGAAAGGCAAGGCCAAGGTGGATGATGTTGTCCCTCCAAAGCTACCCGCCCCAGTCACCTGACTCCGCACAGGTGCTCTCCACATCCAGGAGAAACCTGCTGACGCTGGCAGTGACGCGCCACGTCGATCCACCTCCGACAGAAACAGTGACAGAAATGTCGTCCCCGTGTCCAGCAGCAGTGACAGAAGCATCGGCAACGAAGACGAAAGCGGGAGCAGCAACAGCAAGCAGGACGCCGGCGACAGCACCGACACGGAGTGCATGGCGCTGCAGGTGTCCTACATGAAGACGTTGATGGATTCGGGCAGCGGCGCATCCAGTGGCGGTAAAAGGGGTCCATACTGTGACTGGTTCAGATCCGGGTGTTTCCGGACGATCGACAAAGCCATGAAAGAAAAACAACCGCCTATGCAGTCGTGCAGCACCTCAGGAAGACTTTCCAAACACCCGACGGCCACTCCGTGTACGACCGATTGGCGCCATTGACGGTCCACGGGTGGTTTGAATCGGGGACGCTGATTTTGAAGCCGCAGTACCGCCACGTAGTAATCACCGCCGTCAACAAGCCTGCTTCTGCACCAATCGCAAGCAATCGCAAGCGCAAGCACGGGAACGCAGGGGAAAAGGCCCGGCTCTTCAACTCGTCCGGACATTGTGGAGGAAATAAAAAAGGTGTCCGACGCACGCGACGCAGGCAACGCCCTCAACTCCAAGAATGTTTGCAAGGTTGTCCACGACGTCATCGCCAGCTACGCCCCGGATGTCCTCAAAAGGCTCGGTCCCCGTGCGTTCGGATGGCCATGGGTCCGTAAGTTCATCAAGCGTGAACTTGGGTGGTCCTGGCGGTGTGGGACGACAGCTACGCAGAAACTCCTGGCGGATTGGGAGCAACAGGTCCTCACCTTCCATCACCGGGCATCCATCATGACGACCCTCTACCGCATCAACCCATTCCTCATCCTCAACGTTGACCATACGGGGGTGCAACTCATGCCATCCGCCAACCACACATACGAACCTAAGGGCAGCATGGACATTGGCATCATCGACCTTGAAGACAAACGGCAGATCACCGCTCTGGTGACATGCACCATGACGGGAGAGCTGCTATTGCTGCAGCTCATCTTTGGGGGGAAAAGCAAGCGGTCCCTCCCTCGCAGCCCGCATGCAGCACGCACGACTGCCGCAGGCGCCAACCTGACGTACACGCCCAACCATTGGGCCAACGGAGAGACGACAAGCGAGTGGGTGTGCACCATCGCCATGCCGTACTACAAGCGCATGTGTGTGCAGCTAGGCATCAAGGTTGGTGGAGTGGACATGCTCCTCATCCTTGATTCCTGGTGGCCGCATGCATGCGCAAGCTTCCAGGACTGGCTGCATGAGACCTACCCGTACATGCGCACATGCTACATACCGGCCGGATGCGCCTCCAAGGCACAGCCCTGCGATGTGGGCCTCATGCGTCCCTTAAAAAACAAAATCGAAGAACTGTATGCAGCATGGGGCACAGAACGTACATCAAATGGTCTGCCCCTCAACGTAGGCATGGCACAACTGAAGGAAGAGGCTTGTGGCAGTTTTTATGAGGCATGGATGCATGTGGCTAGCGAGGAATTAGTGAAGGCAGCATGGGCGAAGGCTAACTTCACGCAAGTGTGCACTCCCGCGTTCTAGTGTGAGGCTGTGCCGTATGCGGGGGAGCTGCTGTTTTCCAACGATGACGTGGAGGAGGAGGATGAGATTGCTTAAAGCTTGGCTGATGTGTTGTTTGTCCTTTGTGATGTACTTTTCCATGAATAAGATGTGTGCTTTATCACTTTCTTTTCATTCATGAAGTCCGCACACGCAGATGTCCGGTTGCCGTGTTGCGAGGATTCAAACCATGAATTCAACGAGACGTGACAATATGTTGTGTGATACGTTGGAATATTCTTTGACAACATGGACAAAAAAAACCCGGATAATACATTAAGTAGCATAATGTGTCTTTCTTTAAGTTGATTAGGTAGCACCTAATCAATTCGAAAAATGATGATTTTTGCAGAAGAATCCGACCAAAACAATTTTTCGAATTGAAATTCAAGAACAGTAGGGTACCTCATTCCGCGCCAGACCAGCCTCGTCTTCAGACTTGGTATGATGCAACTTACTGTCAGAAAACTGCGGCCATGTGATGACAGTCCCAACGTTCCCCGACGGGTCTTCACTGTATTCATAGCCTTGTTTTGTGCAAGTTATGACTCTAAGCATGAGCTTTCTGGTCACCTCACGCGATGTTTGTGGCAGTTGGACAGAGTTACAAGACAGTCACTTCCACAAAGAGAATAACAGTGTTTTGCGTTAGTTTTTGGACATGGACAGAACAAACGAGTTGTAGGAGAGAAAGTGCTTAGAAGCTTCCTAGCAACACGGCCGCTGACCGGGCATCAGTGCCTAGTCAGACGGTGACGACAGTCACAGGTCGTACACACAACGGCAAGGGTTTGGCTAGGAGACACAAGTCAAAGTGTCAGAATGCTTCAATATAGCATATGCAGAGAGAAATGACAACTGACAGGTCTAGGGCATAAATACCTGCCGCGGCGCACGGCGGGTGTCGCACGCGGCAGTCCAAGAGCTGTCCTAAAACCGGCCCAAAACCACTGTTTTGGCCGTAACTCTGCGCACACATGTCAGAATCCTACGCCGTCTGAACCTAGACGTGCAGAATCAAAAGACGCACGCAA